>PVKZ01003962.1:0-104081 GCA_004027375.1 Macroglossus sobrinus
AGTCCCTTTATCATGGAGTCCTTCCGTCCCCTCTATCCTCATCTTGCACTGCTCTTTTGCTTCTGAGGCTTTGCCCTGGCCAGCCTAATTTTTTTCTGTTCTCTTATGTGTCTAAATCTCCCTTGACCTTTGCCACTTCCTTCAGGCAGTCTTCCATGACTGACAGTGTGACTTAGGTGCCTTGTTTTGCTAAGTAGAATTCTCAAGATGCTACTGAATTCTGCTGCCAACCTGAATGAGTTTGAAGACAAAAACAAAACAAACCACAACAAAAAAGATGCTCCCAAGATTCCATTTTTGGTTGTTCCACCAAACACGAATCTAGGTATTGCTGTAAAGGGTTATTATAGATATAAATTAAAATCCCATGTGAGTTTCTATTAAAAAGGGGATTCTGGGTGACCTAATCTAATTGCATGTGCTGTTAAAGGGAACATTCTTTTGTTGGTGGCGGAAGAGGGAGGCAAGGGAGAAGTTAGAGAGATGCAAAGACTCGAAGTGTCATTTCTAGTTTGAAGATATAGAGAGCCACATGAGGAAGAACGGGAATGGCTTCTCAGAGCACAGAGCTTCCCATGACAGCCAGCAAAGAAAGGTGGACCTCAGTCACAGTGTCACACAAAGCAATGAATTCTGCTGCCAACCCGAGTGAGCTTGAAAGCACATTCTCCCCCCACCCCCGCCCCGAGACTCCAGATAAGAGCCTTGCTTGGCTGACCCCTTGATTTTGACCTTGTGAGAGCCTGAGCCGAGTCTCCTGGATGTCTGACCTACAGAACTATGAGATTATACCTGTGGGCTTTTTTGTTTGTTTGTTTTAAATTTTTATTTTATAATAGTTTCGTGCATACAGGACATTGGTTAGATGTTTATATAGTTTATAAAGTGATCCCCCCATTACTCTACACCTATCTGGCTCTACAAGCAGCCGTTTCAACACAATTGACTATATTCTCTATGCTGTACTCTGTGTCTCTGTAACTGTTTGTAACTACAAATTTGCACTTCTTCATTCCTTCACCTTTTTACCCAACCCCCAAACTCTCCCTTCTGGCAATCACTAGACTGTCCTCTGTATCTGTGAGTCTCTTTTCATTTAGTTTGTTCCTTTTTCCCCTTAGATTCCACATATAAGTAAAATCATATGGTATTTATCTTTTTCTATATAACTTATTTCACTTGGCATAATAACCTCTAGGTCCATCATGTCGTTGCAAATGATAAGATTTCATTTATTTTATGGTTGAGTAATACTCCATTGTGTAGATGAGCCATAACTTCTTTATCCAGTCGTTTGTTGATGGGCATTTAGGGTGCTTCCATATCTTGGTTATTGTAAATAGTGCTGCCTGTGAACATAGGGGTGCATAGATCTTTACAAATTAGCGTTTTGGTTTTCTTTGGATAAATATCCAGAAGTACAATTGTTTGCTAGGTCAAAAGGCAGTTCTATTTTGAATTTTTTGAGGAACCTCTAAACTGTTTTCCCATTTGCAATCCCACCAACAGTGTAAGAAGGTTCCCTTTTCTCCACATCCTCACCAACACTGATTTTTTAATTTATTGATAATAGCCATTCTGACAGGTGTGAGGTGATAGCCCATTGTGGTTTAAATTTGCATTTCTCTGATGATTAGTGATCTTTTCATATGTTCATCGGCCATCTGTATTTCCTCTTTGACAAAATATCTATTCAAGTCTTCTGCCCATTTTAAAACTGGATTGCTTATTTTTTGTTTGACTTGTATGAGTTCTTGATGAATTTTGGATATAAATCCCATTAGATATTTTATAAGCAAATATCTTCTCTCATTCAGTAGGTTTTCTTTTCAATGGTTTCCTTTGCTGTGCACAAACTTTTTAGTTTGATGCAATCCCATTTGTTTATTTTTTCTTTTGTTTCTCTTGCCTGAGGAGATATATCCAAAAAAAAAAAAAAACTGCTAATAGCAGCATCAGAGAGTTTACTGTCTATGTTTTCTTCTAGAAGTTTTATGATTTGGGGTCTTACATTTAAGTTTTTGATCCATTTTGAGTTTATTCTTGTGTATGGTGTAAGAAGGTAGTCCAGTTTCTTTTCTTTTTTTTCTGCATCTGTTCCCAACCCCATTTTGTTGAAGAGTCTGCTTTTACCCCATTGCGTGTTCTTGCCTCCTTTGTCGTGGATTGAATGGCCACATAAGCATGGGTTCATTTCTGGGCTCTCTATTCTGTTCCATTGATCTCTGTGTCTATTTTTATGCCAGTGCCCCGTCATTTTGATCACTAAAATCTTGTGGTATGCGTGGATATCGGTTAGTGTGATACCTCCTATTTCATTCTTCTTTCTCAAGATTGCTGTGACTATTCGAGATCTTTTATAGTTCTATATCAATGTTTGGATAATTTGTTCTAGTTCTCTGGAAAGTGCCATTAGTATTTTGATAGGGATTGCACTGAACCTATTGATTGCTTTGGGTAGTACGGGCATTTTAATAATGTTGATTCTTCTACTCACGAGCAAGGTACATGCTTCCATTTATTTGCATCTTCTTCAATTTCCTTTTTCAATGACTTATAATTTTCAGAGAACAGGTCTTCTGCCTCCTTGGTTAGTTTGATATTTTATGTTGTTGCTGTTAAATTCATGGTCCAAGGAAAGCACAGGATGAGGCTGGGTGCCTGGAAATGGGCTTACTGCAGGCATTTTGTGGGTTGGGTGGTACAAGGTCTCAGGGAGACACAGAGTGGAGTGTGCTGATCCCACCAGGCCAATACAACATTATAATTGCTGCCAGTTCTGAGTCCATGGACTCCTACAAAAGACAAAGATCACAGTGAGACTAGCTGCTCTCCTCCCTGGGCCCGCACACCTCTTCAATCCACCAATGAGATACTGCAGCTTGTGCTGACACCAGTGGCCCA
This sequence comes from Macroglossus sobrinus, assembly GCA_004027375.1. Taxonomy (NCBI): domain Eukaryota; kingdom Metazoa; phylum Chordata; class Mammalia; order Chiroptera; family Pteropodidae; genus Macroglossus; species Macroglossus sobrinus. The sequence goes on from PVKZ01003962.1 coordinate 2,905, forward strand.
CCAAATTTCTTCCCTAAAATGTATGGGTCTCACAAGCTGAGGGCTATTGCCCATGATGAAATGTAGCCCTGAAAAGAGGCAGGGTAAGGGTGGCTGCCTGGCAATGAGCCCCTGGGGCAATATGTGGGTTGGGTAGGGCAGGGTTAAGGGACACGTGGAGTGGGCAGGCCAATCTCACTGACCAATGTAGCTTCAGAATCAGCCACTTGGGGGAGGGCTCAATACAGGCAAGATGGTGCCCACCTGCAGACTAGCCTGGAGCGGTCCTGACAAAGAAGTGATAGCAGCTGTCCCCCAGCTCTTGCTTCAGTACCACACAACTTAGTCTTTCCTTGTATGACTCCTGTGCCTCCTGAGCTGCTGACCCTCCACTGGAGCCCAGGGGGAGTGTCTGAGAATGAGCGAATCTGTGAGCCGGCCTTTTAAGAGAAATGTCTGGGTTTTCAGATTCCTTCTGTCTCACCCTGACAGCCAGAATCCCCACTGATTTTTCCAGTCAGATTTTGTGGAAACTCTTCTTCCTGGGACTGGAACCCTGGGTTGGGGAGCCCCTGGGTAGGGCTAGGGCCTGTCATTTCTTCAGGGGGACCTCCACAGCCATGCTCTCCTGCCTGGTGCTCAACTGCCATGCGTGGGTGCAGGACCAAACCACTTCGTGGCTCTTTCCCTTCTACCAGTCTTGAAGTGGCTTTTTCTATATATCCTTAGTTGTATGTATCATGATTAGCTAGACTATAGGTGGTTCTCCACCTTGATTATCTTATTATTTGGTTTTAATTTTAATGAGATCCTGAGAAAAGGTGAACCCTGCTTTTATCTAGCCAGCCATCTTGACCCTCCTCCACCTGTGTGTTGTTTTTATCTTATTATTTTCACAGTTGCTTTGTGATGGCTTATTACATCTCCAACTAGATTGGGAGCTCTCTTAGGGCACCTGCCTCATAGCTTCCTATAGTTGCACTCCCAGTGCAAGCATATGCCTCAAATGCAGAAGCCACTAAATGAATAGCTTTCCAACCCCAGTGTGGTACCTTTAGGGAACACTCCTGCCTCAATTGTATGTCCTGAGTTATGCACCAGATGCATTCCAGTTGTTTGTGGACTTCTCCCTGAACCTGTCAGTATTGGGCAAACTTGATCTTAATCTATGCATTAGTCAAGACTCTTGCTTGCAAGTGGGCTTGGGTAAAATGAGAATTAATAGCTTCCGGTAACTGGAATGTCTAGGGTTCAGGAATGGTTGAATCCAGGGGCTCACATGGAATTAGAATGGATTCCCCATTGCAGTTTTTGTTTAGTTTTCCATGTGTTGGCTTCATTCTCCACTGACTCTTGATATGGCAGGAAATATGAGCCACTGAAATTAGTTCTATGACTATATAATCATTACAGCACATCAATCCTAAGGAAAAGTGGAGTGCTTATTTTTATTTATTTATTTTTTTGCAATGATTAAATTAAATCTTAGGAAAGTTGATCTTAGTTTGGCTAATGGAGCCTATTTCTGTGCCATTGTCTGGTCAGCCCTGGTTACCTGGCCACTTAAGTGGGATGACTCCAGAGAGATCACCAGATAAAAATGGATGAGATACCAGATAAGCACAAATACGGTGACTTCCTCTGCTTTCTTGACCATCTCTGGTCACCAATCATTTTCCTATGTCCACCAAGTCATTCTCCCCCTGTCGTTTTGAGTTATCACACATTCTTGTTCTCGCTTATGACTTCATTCATTCTGACCACACCCTTCTCTCCACTCAGCACAGTGACCTCATAGAAATTCCTCTCTTGTCTTCTAATATCCCAGTTCTCAGGGGAGCCCCCTTCAGACTGTCCTCACCTCCTGTGCAAGGCCCAGGCAAACACAGGTTTCTTTAACAACCAGGATTGCAGATCTAGCCAATTAATTAAAATGATTCAGGTAAAGGATGTGATGTTTAGAAGAGTAAATGTTACTAATTTACTTCGAGAAGAGAAAATGATAAACTGTGCTGTTTTTGCAGCCCTGGGGATGCTAATTGGTGATCTAAAGCTAATTTTTCTGATGTTTGTTTTCCTGGGGAAAAAAATAAATGAGTTGAAAAGGAAGCTGAGAAGAGTAGGTATGTTCTCACAGAGGAGCTGGGCAGGAAGTGGTGTGTAGGTTGAGAAGATGAAAGGGAAAGGATTTGGAAGGTCTTCAGAGAGATGAAGAAATATTATCTACCTGGAGGAAGACGCAAGTCTTCTCTGTGATATTCAGGGAGGCAATTGCAGCTTATACCTGGAAACCATGTCTAGCCATCTGTGCTCTCTAATGCGTATATAAGGTGACTCATGAAGTAGTAAACTCCTTGTTTTTAGAGGTATTTGAGCAGAGGTTGGACGTCCACCTATCAGGGATGCTACAGAGGAGAAATTTACAGTGCGTGGAAATGATGAATTTCAAAATTCGTGAAACTAGAAAGCTGAAATTTGACATTTGACCAATCCCCTTCCAAACTAGAGAGCAGCAGAGTTCATGACTTATTTCTGTAAATGAGCTTAGGCTTGGAGGACCATAGAACAATTAATCTATGGTCCTGTCCTCATGGGACAGAGCAGAAAGTTAGAATTTCCATAAGTACCAAGAACAGTGTAAAATTTTCATTTGTAACATTAGTTAAACAGCTTTCAGAAGTTCCCTGATACTGTTCCAGAATTTCCACCATTAAAAATCCATTCCATTTAAGACGTAGGCCCATTATGTAGCTGGTTAGCCATAAACAGTGGTCCTTAGGTAGATAACTCTACCTGACTTGACTTTAATTTCCGTATCTGCACGTTAGAAAGACGAATGTCCTCTAAGTCTGCTCCACCTCTAAGGATTCATATAGCCCCATGATTCCAAAAACATGCAGAAAGCATGTATATAATAGACCTCGGCATGGCTACTGCCCGGGGCAGCAGGCCCAGGTGGGTAACAGAGATCGAGGGATTATGCATCGATGTGGACAGCAGTGGTGTCCCAGCTGTTACTGTTGAGACAAGAGGTACAAATGGGACAATTAACTAATAAATAATAACTTTTACAAGAGGATATCCATGTTCTTTTATAGACTTATTGTCTGGTTGGTAAGCAGTTAAGTATCTAGTCCACAGGCATACAATGAATGTACATCGAATTGAGTGCTATAAAATCTGCTTCAGGGTCAGCCAAGCCAAATGCCTTATGATACCCATAACATGGTGTGCATTTTTGAGTTTCCTATGACTTCTGTGCTTCCCTGTGATGCTGATTTGGTTTCTTGGTGTGTTGGTGGCAACCAAAAGCCTTTAGAGCCAGCCTAAGTCAAGGGGGGATATGAGAAAGCTGAAATAGACAAATTCATGGATGTCAGAGAGAGAAACAATGTACCATTGGGCCACAGAGATTCTTATGTCTCTCCGGTGTCACATGGTTCCACGTGTCGGGTTATCCCCGTGGTATCGCTCTACTCTCCTGCTTCTGTCCTGTGCAGGGATTTAGCATAATGCTTCTAAGAATGTGATACTCACAACACTCCTTCCAGCCTGTGAACCCTGGTATGTGGCTGTACCTCTTCAGGCTCCTGTATCTTGAGCTGTCCCTTGAGGTCATTATTGATGATGGAGCGTCATAAAGAAAAGCAATACTACACGCTCAGCGTTTGGTCAGTCACTGGATGCTGGCTTCTTGAGCAGGAGGGTTTCTGTTGGGGAGGGCACAGAAAGGGCAGGAAGCACAAAGGACAAGGAGTGGGCGCCTCGAACAACCTGGCATGGTGGTACGGCATTCAGATGGTTTCGAGACTGAGGAGACCTTTGCGGGCACATGAGGAAATCTGGAAGTCTCAGAGCATTCATTTCTTCCTCTAAGTGAGTGCTTTTGTGTTTGCCACGTAAATGAGACAAGAGCAGTGCCTTTACCTCAGGAAAACTCGTAGGAGTTTTGTTTCTAAACAACCTGGCTGCAGGTGTGAGAGCTCGTCACATTTTTATTACTGCTGTGTTTTATCCCATCCCTGGTGCTGACATATGAGTCACCCTGCTGGTCCTGGGGATGCCACAGGGCGATGGATTGAAGGAGGCAAAGAGGCCAATTCTGCCTTGTTTTCATTTTCCTGATGAAACCAGAACATCACCAGCAAATGGGGGCAGCTGGGATGCTGGTGGATATTTCCACTGAGGTGGGAAGCCAAGAGGAGCCACCTGGGCCCTGAGTCTCTAACAGGAAGTCCTTATGCTCCCTTCCAAGATGGTTTCCAGCAAACCCACTTGGCTTGCCTTTGTTGGCATGAGTAAGCATTTCCTGTGCACCTCTAGGGACCAGGCACTGTAGTAGGTATTTCACTTAATCCTGACATTAGCCCTGTGAAGCACTAATATTCCCATTTTAGGTAAAATAATAATAATAATAATAATAATAATAATAATAATAATAAAACACAACCACAGAGATGTTAAGTGACCCCACTAAGGTAACACAGCTAATCAGCATGGCCGCTGGGATAAAAACCAGATCTGTTTCTCTTCAAAGCCCAAGCCTTTCCCCTACAGCAGGCTGTCTCCCCAAATTACTAATTAATTGCTTCCATGCGCAACTGCATTTAAGCTTCATAAAAGCAGTGTAAGGTAGCTGCTATCAAGGAAATTGAGGCTCAGTGAGATTTATTAAATTATCCAAAGTCCCAGATTTCTTCATCTTATATTTCATAAATCCCCCCATGTTGTACATGTCTCTGGTTTACAGCTGGGATGAGATATATGGTATTTGTTATAGCAGCTTGAGCAGACTAATACAGCAGAACTCCAATCTCATTCAGGGAAGGCCCTGCACACTGCATCCTGCCAGCAGTAAAATAAGAAATATTCACAATGCACAGTTTTCCAAATTACTTCAACATTCTGCTTGGGCCTGCGCAAATCTTTCTGGAGTAGGTTAAGAACAAGTCCAGAGAAAGTTATTTGCTTTCACTGGGAAGAAAGCAATAGACGTGTAGCCATTCACTGAAGCATTTTTGGACATTAAGTCGATTTCTAGGGGAAATGGAATCTGGCTGAGCTCGTGTACCCAGCGTTCACCTCTTTTTTTATGGTTCTCACTATAATTTCACTGGTAAAGATTGTTTCTCAGGGTGGAAGCTGAGAAATAAATAAATGATAAATGAAACTCCTTCGGCCTCGTGGCATGAGGAATGAGAGAGAAACGCCTGAAGATCCTTTTCTAATAAGAATTCTTTTAAACATCAATTCACAGCATGCTAGAGCTGGAAGGTACCTTAGAGTCAGCTAAGTCCAATCCCTCATCTGATAACAGAGGAAACTGAGGCAGAGAGAAGGGAAACAACCAGTTAAAGGGAAAACCCTCAGAGCTGAGAAGACAACTAGTCTGTCCATCTTGCAAACAGAGATTGTGCTAAGTATTTCAAGTATAAAGTGGTTTAATAAAGGGAATTGATGGCCTATGAGAGTATTTGAAGGACTAGAGGAGCAAAGATTAGGAAAAACGGCTGATAGTTTCATTGCTAGGTGTCAAGTAATCTAGAGGTTGCAAGAAATTGCCAGCAATGATCATAATTGTTTGCAGCATCGAGGTAAGTGATTGGTAGGAGAAAGCCTGGAGATTTTTATAAAGTCTCTAACTTTGCTGAAGTCTGTGTGTTTGCTCAGACAACATAGAGAAGCAATAATATGGCTTTTGCCTCTTACCCCATCTCCAGCCTCTGCTGGCAGACTCTAAAGCATAACCTCAGTGTCAGAGGGTTCTGAAAAATGTAGCTTTCTGGTTTCCAGCCCTTATGAACAGTGGAGAACTAAGGAGAGAGTAGAAATGGTGTTGAATTGATAACAGACTTTCTGGCACAGCAGGTCTGGTGCTTGCCTTTCTGATACAGAAGCAGATGAATGCACCCTACTGAGCCCTTTTAAGAAATTAGAAAAAAATACAGGTGACAGCCATTCTTCTAATTCTTGCTCATCATACATATTTGTTCCAAATGAGATATCCAATAGTATCCGCTTTGTACCCGAGAACACTCCCAATCTAGAGGAGCAGACAGACCTGTCAATGGGTAGGAATGATCCAGCACGAAAGCTGCTCTGACAGGGTGATCTTGGGCTGTGATGCTAAAATAGGACATCGATTTGGGATTGGGTTAGTCTTTTGGGAGATAAGCAAGATGGCAACCCCTTCTTTTTATTTTAGACAAGGAGAGCATGGTTGCAGAGTAGGAAGAGAAGGTGTTCCAGGTGGAAGTAAGAAACATACCAAGGAAAGCTGCAAGGACTTTGACACAGCTACAACGTGTGATGGGCTTTGTTTGTTATTCAACCACGTGGGCCCTAGTAACAGCAATAACAATAATATAGATAACATTTATAGGGTCCTTATCGATAGATCCAAATATTTTCTACATTTTTCTCTCTTAATTCTCATAACAGTTTTTGTGGGGTTGGTTCTGTTAATGTCCCCATTTTATATTTGCCTTAACTGAGGCCAGAGAGTAACAGTAAGCTTTCCATCCAGTAAGATCTCTCCAGATGAAAATGCTAGGTGCAGATGTGGCTTTGTGTGTTTCAAGCGGTGGCCATAATCTCTGGGATATATATGTAAAAATTAGTAAGTACCAAACACCCACATTTCAAAACTGTGAAATTATTGACGTATGTACCGAGTACTAACACGTAGGCATGTCTTGTGTTTATTTATAGTCTGCATTTCCCCAAGAGTCTGAGGGAGCTATGATTCCGTATTAGGCCAGACTGAACAGCAAATTGAGCTATGAGCGTTGGGAGAGATGAAGACTTTTTAAATGTAGCTGCTGCAACATTTTCTTCTCTCTGCTTTGCAGCATAATCTTCTGCAAAAAAGACAAAGATAAAGATTCACTCTTAAAAGTAGAAGAATCAACAGATGTCATGGATATTTTTAAACCAATTACTGAGGCATCCCTGCAGAAGCAGGCACATGAAATATAGATGTGGTTTTCCGCACCAAATCTGATTGATTTCTGAGAGCATTCCTTCATCTCAGCTCGAACTGCATTCCGATGCATCCCAGAATAAGCTGATGAGCAATCGGGCACTCCTGCTTGTTAGCAACCCTGCAGACCATTTACGAGGCTTGTTATAGCCATCGGCGTTAATAGCAGTTACTGCAGAGTGCTGTTTGCTCACCAAGGGCTGGAAGCAGAAGGCCTGCTCAGACCCTCGTACCTGACTGTTCATAGTAAATATCTCCCTCTGTCCCTCTTACCTTCTTCCAGTTCTTACCCCGCTGGAGCTCTTATTGGAAATGAATGCACTGGGGCAGTGGGGGATGAGACTCTCTGAAGGTTGACAATCTGTAGCCTGTGCACCTCCCAGTAGAAGCCTATGGATTAATATCTCAATGTCTTATGGCAGGGTCAGATGTCCTCGTATGATAGAGATGGACCATTGATGAGGACAGGTGTTCCGTCTAACTCATGAATGAATGATAGTTCAGCTCCTAATTTGCCTTTGGCACCAGAGACATTATTACCAACAATGTCACTCCCCTCCTGGAATTTTGGGGGGATACATGATTCAACAAGGAATTACAAATGTGGGGGGTGTTATGAAAGGGTGTTGCTTGACCTTCCTCTTTTCCTGTGTTTAAGCCGATAGTTCTCAAAGTGTGGTCCCCAGACCAGTGAGGAACTTGTTAGCAATGCACATTCTCAGGCCCCCATGACCTGCTCATTCAGAAATTCCGGGGTGGAGTCTAATGACAGGTGTTTTAACAAGCCCTCCAGGTGACCTACTGTATGCTCAAGTTTGAGCACCACATGTTAACCTAAGCCCAGATAAGCCCATGGTAGCTGATTGAAATTCAAAGAAACATTATTACAGAGCAAAGAGAATGCTCCGTTAGTCCCACAGCATGGGCTTCCCAGGAAACCACGTGGAGAATGCCACCTGAGGCCACTGCAGGTGATCTGCCCCTTCCCTGCATCCACGGTCTGGAGCCTGCCTGTGGGGGAGGCGGGCCTGTTAATCCAGGTGACTCCCAGCCAGTGGTAGGCAGCATTGCCAAACTGCCGGGTCCCCACGAAGGAAGACCCGAGCGAGTGGGTTCACCCAGGAGAGTAGAGTAGAGTGGGTACCTTTCTTACAACCCTGTGTCTGGCAGTGAACAAGTACAAGGGACAGGCTGGGCCAACTAGTAAATGACAACCTCTTACACGCTGGCCCCGCCCCTCATTGAGTCACAGAGAGAGTCTCAGATTCCCACCAGTCAGGTGAGCTCTTCCTCCTGGGGGGCGGGGACAGGAAGGGGCGGGGAGGACGTGAAGCAAGTGGGACAGAATCTTGGGCTTACTCTCCTTTCTTGGAGGAAGGGAGCAGAAGCCAGGGATGGGGCTGAGGATCACGGCTCCTTCAAAAAGGAGGAAACAGAAGATGCCGCAAGGTGAGGGTGGGGGAAAGTGTTCAAGGTGGGAGTAAGATCAGGAACCTTCGGGGACCACAGAGGAGACACCCTGTCATGGTCAACTTGACTATTATTTCCCACCAATGGCATTTTTTCTGATTTTCTTTTTCTCTGACTTTCCTCTATGTCTCTTTGTCCCCCAGTTTCCTTTCTCTCTTTCTCTTAATTCCTTTCGCCCAAACCATGATCCTTACACCAGGCAGGTGTTACTGACAGAGGCTTACCTAACTTTAAAACGCTGGCCGAGGCCACCTGAACCGTCATGGGAACACAGGGCTGCAGGGGCGTCTGCTTGGGAAGAGAGACGGCTGTCCTGTGCACAGATCGGCGATCGCCTCGGAAATTAATCAGCGACCTGCCGAGGAGATTGCTAAAAAGTCCAGGAAGTGGCCTTGAATCTCATCAGGGGACTGGCACGGGAGCAGATGAGAAAGGAGAATGGGGGATGCGCATCCACCTTGTGAGGAGAGAGAAGCGGGTCTATCTCCTACAGCCACTGAAAGCGAGGTCAGCACGCGTGGAAAGTCACAGGAAAGGGGCAGACACTCCAGGAAGCCTCCAGGCTGCAACGTGCTGTCCCAGAACTGGAGCAAAGGTCTCTGTCACCTTTCGCGTGGGGAATTCTACTTCCTGCTCACAGACTCAGTTACCAGCTAGGAGCCCGCGTCTCCTACACACCCCCAGCACAAACCCATCTTAGAAGTTCTAGAGCTGCTTCCTCAGACACGTCCTGTTCCAAACTGGGCTCGTCATCTTTACTTCTAATCACCTCTTCTTTATTTCCCATTGCAAGTGGATACGACACAAGGGGACACATGCTAGATGGGTAAACAAAACAGGGACTCTTGATAGGTCCGTCCACACAATGAACAGGAACCCCGATTTATCTTGCAGGTACTGAGAATGTAGCATTCTTCTTTCCCTGCCAGAGTCCTCAGCCGACTGAGAAATGAGGCAAATGGACAGCGCATGGAGAAACAGAATACCTTCCATGAGTGACAAAGGTCACGTTGGACGGCGATGCTTAGTTTAAGAGCCAAAATGAGCTCGCTAGTTTCTACAGCCTAAGTCTGGACAGAGCCCACTTGGAGGAGATTTGGATGTTCAGGAGAGACACTTCTCCAGATCTCTGCATCCCACTGGTCCAAGTGGAGATGGAAGGGGAGACAAAATGATGAATGTTCATGGCCACCTCCCGCCTCTTTAGACACTGTGGTGAAGGGCTTGTCCTCCAGCCACGTAACCCACTCTTCTGCCTCTGTGGGGAGAAATGGAGGCAGAATGTTTTAAGAGAACAGGTTTTCCACACAGCAACCCTGATGCCCCCTTCTCCTTCATCTTCTCTAAACTGAATGGTACATAACGAGAATGAGAATTCAAACAGTTGCGAGAGCCTAGAGTTGGGAAGAGTTAATTTGACATGAAGGTTTGGAGAAAGGTTTCGACAGAAGAGGTGATGGATGAGGTGGGTCTTGCAAGATGAGCTGGTGTTTACCAGGAGGAGAAAGAAAGCCCTCTCAGAAGAAGGAACACAGCTGTGAAAGTGATGTAGACAGTCCATCTAGTGTGAGGAATAGCAAAATGTCCAGTACATCTTGGATGTGGAATATGTGAAGAGCTTGGTGGCAGGAAGGGGTGTCTCTTATCAAAGTGTGAAGACAGGTATGTTTAGGATGAAGGATGGGCAAGGACAGGGGGTGCCTCTCAGGCATCATTCTGGCAGGGACAAGAATTTGGGTCTTTGGAGAAAATGTTCTTGCTGGTGTAGGGACTTGTCTCCCCGGCTGTCACACTGCTCTCAGGCTGGCTACCGTCTCTGTGCTCCTGGCTGCCACCACTTGGAATAAGAGAGCCTTGCTCTTCTACAAAGCATCACGACAATTCACAGAAAAGTGAGCTCAGAGATATTGCCTGAGACCCTCATAGGCACTTAGACTGTCTAAAGAAATGGGCAAAATGCCAGAACAGAAACGGGAATCTTTTGAAGACAGAAAATGCAGTTAAGTTTCATCTTTCAGTGTCAAAGGAGTCAGTGGCCTTGTTTTTCACCAGAAAACCTTCACAAAAGCCACTTTGCAAGGTCTGAAGTGCTGGATGTGTCTCGCTGAGGGCACCTGTATTTTTTGCCTTGGCAAAGAGCTGCTGCCACCTCCCTTCTGTTGTAAGGAATGGGGTCTTTCTGGTGTGTGAATCGTGCTAGGTCATTTTCTCCCAAGAAATATCTTTTCTTTTCAGAGGCTGTGGGAGATGGAAATTCCCACAAAGGAACTGGAAAGATGTGAGGAGTAGATGTGCGCGTTCTTTGCTGCAGACGTGGCCACGCTGGCTTGGAGGAAAATAATATAAGAAGTACCCAAAATGTGCCAGGTGTAGTGCCAAGCACTTTAGGTACTTTTTTTGAATCTTAAGAAATGGTTATTCCCATTATAAAGATGAGAAAACCGAGCTACAAAACTATTTCATTTATGACACTAAGATTTGTGCTGTTCCCAAGGGACCATACTTGTTCTCTAGATCAGGGATCAGTCCCCAACCCCCAGGCTGCAAACCAGTACTAGTCCATATAGCCTGTTAGGAACTGGGCCACACAGCAAAAGGTGAGCGGTGGGCAAGCGAGCAAAGCTTCATCTGTATCTGCAGCCACTCCCCAGTGCCAGCATCACTGCCTCAGCTCTGCTTCAGGTCATCAGGCATTAGATTCTCATAGGAGCACTGGTCCCTGGTGCCAAAAAGGTTGGGGACCGCTACTGTAAAACACTGGACCAGAAACTAGGTCCACTTTACATTTTGTTCCTAAACCCAATTTCTGCATTTCTTCTGTCACTCCGAGCCAATGGCTGGCACTTTTCCTTGTCCTTGGCATAGCTAGGAGATAATATTCAAGGTGAGACTTTAAAAAATGAGACCGGTGTTTGTCCAACATCCAGATGACTGGTGTCCCAAGCCAACTTCCCACTCACACATTCTATGGCACTATTGCAATAGTTCCAGAACTTTCCTGAGAAATTGCTGTTTTGTGTCTGCGCGCCATCACATCACCACGTTATAACCAAAACTCCTCTTCGGTGTTTACATTGAAAATTTCACATTCAAATGTGTTCCTTAATAATCCTTTTTTAAGGTAAAAAATAAAATAAAATAAGATAAAATGAAAATTCTCCAAATCCCTATTAACCACCACAGTAACGTCTAGCATTTTTCTTCAAGTTTAACAGTAAAACTGTTTTGGAACGAAGACATTTAAACTCCGACTCCTTCATCTCTACGCTGAGTCCATGAACAAGTTACACAACTTCTCCGAGCCTTGGTTTCCTGCTGCTCCTCCCGTGGTCGACACGAGGATGAGATAAAATACTATATGGTCTTTGATAAGTAGCGGCCACCACGCTGTCATCTGAGTTTAGGGACCTGCACCTCGTTGATGGCCAGCGTTATTGTTGAATAGAATTAGAAGTGAGTGTGTCGTGCACAAACCTGCCAGAGGCTATGGAACCGGTTTGGACCAGCTTTGTGGTTCTGAAGAAGGCTGCAGCGTCACGGTATTTGCTGGAATCACAGCCCCATGCCAATGCCGCTTAACACACAGTGTCCTTCCCAGGGACCTACTGATTTTCCTATTTGGCGGTTTTGATGTTTAAAAGGAATCAGCTGAGCACAGCGCCAGCCCCGTGGGGCAGGGCTCTCACCTGTGAATTCATTGCTTGTGTTCCCAGGACCTGGGAAAGCAACTGGCACATTGTAATTTCCTAGTATTTATTGTTGAATAAATGAATGAGCAAATAGGCACGCGATCGTTTCCTAAAGGGCACTCTTCATCCGCTCACTCCTACGTAAATGCTTATTGAAGCGGTACCGTGTTCTGGGCATTGTAACACATCACTGATGAGGGCACAGGTGAACTGGGCATGGGTCCTGCCCTCAAGGAGCTTCTGGACCAAGAAGCAGGGGGGGGACTTCCAAGAGAGAAATGATGAGTGACAAGAGAGGCCGTTAGACAATGTCATAGGAGGTTTGAGGAGGGAGACATCGCTGTGAGCTGGTGGAACCAGGGTGGCGATGGCATTTGAACAGACCCTTAAATGATGCCTATATCCTTGTTTACTTAGTTTAGGAAAATAAACAGCTCCTCAATTGATAAGTGAGTAGGGATTAAAAAATATACACAAATAAAAGGTCAACTGAATTGACCATCTGTCTAACGTAACTGAGTTATCGGTTCAGTTAACTAATCGGTCTTGTCTGGGCATGCATGCCGCCTCTGCCCCGCCCCGTGTATTTCCCTGGCAAATGAGAAACCATCCAGGCCCAGGCCCTTGCCTCGACTCCTCACTCGGAGAGTTCTTACTTCAACAATTCATTAAAACCCTGCATCGGTGCCAAGACCTCCCTCGCTTCCTTTCCCCGTCTCTCCTTCATTAAAAGAATGATTATGCAATCCTATTCCTCTGCCCAGGGCTCATTCTAAAAATGTCCTCTGCAAATGCCACCATGGCTGCTGATTGGCATGAGGAGCGCGTGGAGACAGCGGGAGATGGCAGAAGCTGGCAGGAGCTCTTCTGAGTCTGGTTTGGTAAAATGCTTTGGCAGGCATGGGCCATGGGTCACTCCCAGCCTCAATCGCACGGACGAGCAGGAGTCAAAGGGAGAGGAGACAGGAAGGCAGTGACAAGAAGGCGAAGTGGCAGCTGAATGGGTGACTGAATACATCATGGACAATTAGGGCTCCCAGAAGGCTTTGCTGCAACGTGGTCTGATCTGCAGAGGAAGAAGCTGAGGACCATGGACAGCGACTGGACCTGCTCAAGGGCACGCCGCTGGTGGTGAGAACACGGCATTGGCATCAAGCTTCCTTTTCCTCATCCTCACAGGTCCCAGCTCCTGAATGGAGAGGTGGGAGACCAGCAGGACCTGAGAGAGGCCCGGGACCCTGCAGTTCGCGGGTGGGACTGCTCTCTGGCTGCTGCTTCCCAGATGTTGGGATGGACACATGGCATCCACAGCCTGGAAGCAAAGGCTGGGGGGCGGTGAGGACAGCTCTGGTTCTGGCCTTGGAGAAACCAGCTCATGAAGAAGAGAGGGCGTGTGTGAAGGGATGAGGAGGGCTGAGTGAAGCAGCTGTTCAGTCGTGCAAAGAAAAGGGTGAAGGAGCCCCCTCCCACGTGCGACAGTAGTCACCGCCTTGTAGTCCTCCAGACTAAACCGAGCAACCCGTCAAATCCCACCTCCCAATGCCTTAAACTCCTGAATTCTCCCAACGGCCCCTGACCCCATTCACATCCCCATCTGCAGCCTCCCAGACACCCACAGCTCACACGCAAAATGACTTTGATGAACTGTCTACGGTCTGGTGATGGCAGACCCTCTTCCCTTTGTCCCGAGGGGGAGGGCTGTTCAGGCTTCAGGGCTCGCTCTTCCCCATTGGCTCCAGGGAGGTTCAGGATGGGGGTGCTCCCTTGATTCCCCCGGAGCTCAAGAGGCTAGCGGGAGCTCTCTCAGGCCTTCTCCCAGCCCAGCCCTGCCTCCCGCTGGCTCAGCGAGGAGGTCAGCTCTGGGGACACACTTTTTTTCTTGGATGCCCACTTGGGGGAGGGCAGTGAGCACAAGTGTCTGGAAGGCACCATGAGTCCCTCTGAGACTTTGCCCCATCCCCCTCACACCCCAAGTTTTATTGTAATCCCCTTTCTCAACCATGGTGCTAACTAACTCCAGATGTGGGAGGGGCGGGACCAGAAGGCAAGTACGACCAGGGAACCTTTTCCCAAGATTCCACTCGCATCCTAAGTCTGTTACGGCTTCTCTAGTACTTCTCTTCTTTTCTAATCATGTTTAAAATTGGGTTGGGGCCGGCAACCCATATTCTCTCCCAGAATAATAGCATCTGTCATCAATGAGGTGCTTACTGTGTTCTAGGCACCGATCCAAGTGCTCTCTGTATTTCATACAATGCTCACATCAGTACTTTCCAAAGGAAGTACTTGTGTGATTACACCCTTGATATGTGAGAAAACGGAGGTGCAGAGAGGTTAAGTAACTTGCCCGTGTGCCAGGTAAGTGGCAGAGCCAGTATTGGAAGCCAGGGAGTCTCACTCCAGAATGCATGCTCCCAGCGTGCTGTCTGTCTGTCTGTCTTAGTCCTCCACTGTGGCTTTTTATGAAAACCTAGAAGCCAAGAGTTTGACATGCTGGGTTTTTCCCATGACAATGTCCGCAGGTACTTTGGTCTGAATGGTGAAGGTCGCAGAATATGGGGTACATGGGGAGGCTGGAGTGGGAAAAGGCATCAGTTACTCTTTATGTATTGTCTAGTGACTTTCTGCATTATAAATATTTTGAGGAAATGAATCTGAAAAGCATGATAATATAAGATCATTATTTTTCGGAGAGACAGGCTCCTAGCAGGTCAGGTTGAGTCACACAAATTTTTTTCCATCCGGTTCTTTGCTTCCAATGCTGCTTCTGGCTCGAGGCAGGGACACTGAATTAGGATTGGATAGACCAAGGGCCCATGGACCTCTACTCCCCAGTCTTTTACGTTCGGTAAATGACGCTAATTGACCATGGTCATATTTTCCAGGGAATCCATATGCAGCTCAGACTTAATTCTTAATTCCCTGCTAATAGAGCAGCCTCTGCCTGCAGAGAGCAGTTGGCGTGTAGGACGTAAGCCATGCACTGTGGCTGACCTGAACACAACAGGAGAGAGAGAAGCAGTGAACAGCACAAAACTAGGTCATTGCAAAATATGGCTCGTTGCCCGAGACTCAGGGGCTCCGCCCACCCCTGCCCTGCTCCTGTTCTTTGTGGTGGGCACATAACCCAGGAGCACAGCTCGTGCTTCCAGACTCCTTGAAGCCCAGGTCCAGGAAAACCCGAGACCTACTGAGAATGGGTACTCCTTCTCCCAGCCACTGAAGGCCCGACTTCGAACCCTAGACTAGCGGTTCCTGCATCATTAAGCCCTGCCCCCACCCCCACCCAGGGGAGACTGGACCTCGCCTGCAGTGTGCTGACTCCCCTGGGCTACAGGGAGTAACCATCCCAGTGAGACAGGATAACAGGAGCGGGGGAGGGCATTTCACTAAAGCAGACCTTCTTGTAGCAAAGTTGTCACGCAATCCTCACGCACACGTAACGGGGCGTACCACGTCCCGGGTACTGCTCTGAACCCATTGCACGGAACTCATTGGATGCTCCCAACAATCGGATGTGAGTGGTTGTGTTATTGTGACAGAAAATACACCAAGGCACAGAGCGGTCACGTAACTCGTCACAGGTTAGACAAAAGATAAATGCCCGTAGGAGCCTAGAACCTGGTCAGACTGGCCCCTGAGTGGTGTGGTTGTCACAGTACTTCTTGTTAGCCTTCAGGAAAGAATGACAGAAAGCCCCAGCTGTGATGATAAGATGTCAGAGGACAGCCGCTTAGGAATGGAAGAGCTGTTCTTTTGCACCTGGTCGCATATCTGGGCTAGTGCTTGAGTTTTGAAAGGAGGACTTGGTATTAGCGTGGGGGAAGGAAGGCTAGATTAATAAAGTTCCCGCGATATGCCAGGGACCATGTTATGTGCCTTTACACAAAGTCTGTCACAGATTCCCTCCCATTCCTTCTCTTCTCCTCCCATGCATGGCCCCTGGGAGAGAACTTGTCTATTCCAAGAGCACACAGCTGGGCAGCGGTGGCATAGCATTCAAAGCCCATTCAGTCTACCTTTCCACTCTTGGAAATTAAATGAGAATATCCTTCTCCAAAGGAGAAAAAGGAAGTTTATTGGGTAATATGGAACTCCGGGACCTTGCCATTAAAAGAACCCCACTGTTGTTCAGTCCTGAAGACCTAGCATACTCTCCCAGAGTCACTGGGACTTGGGGAAGGATGTGGGAGACCTGGGGATGGGGGAGCTTGTCAAATCTTAGCTAGCTTTTGCAGAAACCAGTAATTGCTACGATCCTGGACTGCTCTCTCCAGACCCTGAGCTAAGTCAAGGTGTTGTGAGAAGGCAATTAAATGTTCCAACTGGAGACAAGTTACACTTAAAGAAAGAGAAAGAAATAAAATGTCGAAGCCCCAGCTCAAGATGGTCTTTCATTGTGAGTGGCTTTCTGCCACTGGGAATGAGATCGGTGCTTCCTGCTTATCTTATTGGGACGTGAATAATGGCTTCTTAGAGGCTCGGACATTCTGTCTTTGTCAGGGCTACAATCTATGGGCTTATTAAGAGGGGACAGAAGTGCTGTTTGGGGAAAAAGCCCATGTCCCTGACCCTCCCTTGACTTACCTTGGCTTTAACAATCCCTTTCTTCCAAGGCAGGCTCTGGTTTCTGGTTGTCAAGGTCTCAGTATCTTCTCTCTCATTCTCAGGCCAAGTGAGGGGCTGCCTGACATCTGGCCTCTCGTTCTCAGCGCTGTCAAAGATCGGATTCCCCAATCCTCTGAAGTCCTCTGACTTTATTGATCCAAATGCTTCGAAGCTTTAGTCCACAGGTAGTGGTATTTGTGAAAATAAATCCATAGAGGTCTAGAAGGTTGCTATATTTTTTTGTCCACTTGTCCGTCTGTCTGTCCATCCATCCGTCTGTTCATCCATCCATACATACATACATCTATCTGCCCACCCATACACTCTTCTGTTCATTTATCCATCCATCCACACATCCACCCATCTATCCATCCATCCATCCATCCATCCATCCATCTATCCATCCATCCATCCATCCATTCATCTACATACCTCCACTCATCTATCTTTCCATCCACACATCCACCCATCCACTCATCCATCCACTCATCCATCCATCCATCCATTCCTCCATCTCAACACCCCTGGCCTACCCTAAACTAACTAGAGCAACAAAAAGCTCAGCTCAGAAAGGCCAGGGTTTGTAATGAGCTGAGCCCATTTGAGGAAGAGACAGGAGACAATGCAGATGGACGATGGGAACTAGGGGGAACCAGACAGGGAGGTGGGGGCCACCCTGGTAAGGAACATGTTTTTTTTTTTTTCTCCATTGGAAAATAATTTTTATTGAGTCCCCACCAGCTGCACAGTCTGTACCTGACATTGAGCTCCTCTTCCTTTGTACTTTGGTCTTCCTTCAATGGTCCCATGATGCCTTCTTCTCCGCAGTGTGGAAGTGGCCACAGCTGACCTTGGAGGCGGTGTTGGTGAACTGAAGATCAGTCTTCTTGAGGGTCTGCCATTTGGTCTGCACCAGCGAGGACTGGCGGAGGGTGAATACTCGCTTCTTGGTTCCCACCACAGAGCCTTTCAGCGTGACAAAGTCATTGGTCACTTCACCACAGTGCACAGAGCCACCTGGAGGGCTGACACTCCTGACAGACAGGTCGTGATCGGTGGAGGCGTTGTTCTCGATCAGTTTGCCATTCTTGATGAGGAAGCCTGGCTGGTCTCATAGATCTTCTTGTTAATCTCAGCGTGGTGATGGCAGCCTTTCTGCCCAGCCAAGGCACGGAGAAGACCACTCAGGCAGGGTGTCACACCCCTTGCTTCTCAGGCAACCTTGCGAAGCCCTCGGTGGGTCTCGTGAGGCAGCTCCTTGGCATGCCAGTGACTGGTGGCCCCTTTGTAGCCTTTGCCCTTCGTCACCCCAGTGACACTGATCATCTTGTTCTGTGATAACCTTGGTTCAAAGGGACCCACTGCACCAGCCTCTCATGGGTCCAGTCCCATTTCTCAGCCACTGTGCCTCTGCTCACCTGGATTATCATGAGGTGGCCCTCATCTGGCATGTCCGGGTATGGGCGATGATGCCGATGACCTGGCAGCACTTCTTCATGCTTTTGAAGTCCTTCTCCAGCTGCTTCTTGCCATTGTCATTCTGCCACTTCTTGCAGTATTTGGCGAAGGCCTTCTTCTCAGATTTATGTAAGGACAGAAGCACTTTTTGCACACATCGCTGATACGCTCAGCAGACAGGATCTTGATGGTTCGAGGGCCTTGAGGTTTCCACGTAGCCCACATGCCCACAAGCATCACGGGTGGCATCTCTATGATGGTCACAGCCTCCATCGCTTCCTTGTTTACCTGGGATCCTGGCCTGTCAACCTCCTTCAAGATGTGGTCATGCCAGCTTGTAGCCTTGGAGCTGGACCAGCTTAGGGTTGCTCTTCAGCTTCCTGTGATGCCAGCTGCTGTGCAAGACGCCCAGAGACCTGTGCCTGGAAGCAGAGGACCGCCTGTGAGATGGCATGCCACCGAATGCTGCTGGCAGAGAGGTAAGGATTACTGATTTTAATCTAATTACAGTAGAATGTGCTCAAAGAGTTCTAAGCAGAAGGTGCTCTGTGCTGGCTCTGTTATAAGGAGACCTCGCTGACTTCTCTCAGAAAAGAGATTGTGGGGACACGCATCCAGAGAGGCCAGTTAGAAGGACATTGCAACAGACCAGGTAAGATGGCGGCTAGACTTGAACTGGAGGCAGCAGTTACCTTTGCAATAAGTCATTATATTTGAGATATAATTTGTAGACGGAGCTAACAGGGCTTGCTGATGGGCAAAGGGTGCTGGGTGGGTAAAGAAAAAAGATGAACATGAGAGTTTTGTCTTGAGTAACTGAGTCACCACTGGCGCCATTGTCTGAGGATGGGCCAGCTGGGGCTTGGGTAAGATTAGAGAATCTGAGATCCTTTTAGCTTTAACTGCCCTTGACCCTGAACAGAAGCCCGAAGCAGGTGTGATGCTGGCCCCTGTTTAGCCTAGACTTCGTTTCGGTTCTGGGTTTGGTGAGCAGCTGCAGCGGGCACAGGCACAGAGCCTGAGGGTACACGAGGCCCTGCTGGGGGCTGAGAAGCACAGACCTTGGCATCTGGGCCAAGCCTGGTACAGACTTGCTGAGCCAGCACGGGCAGGAGCAGTACTGCTCCTTATAGCCGCCTCTCACACTGTGTCCTTTGCCTAAGGGGCACACAGAGATTAATTAGATGTCAGAGGCACCTTGAATGCCTTGGAAAACTCATCACCATTTCAATCCCTTCACTTAGGCAGTGGTGTGAGGGTTCACAGTGTTTTTCCACATATGTGATACCCTTTGCTTCTCACCATAATTTAGAGGAAATAGGTTCAGTTGTTTCCATTTTACAGATGAAGAAATTCTTGCTGAAACTACATAACATGCCTCTTAAGAACAGTCAGAGGCTTATGAAGAAGTAGGGAGATAAAGTGAATGAGCATAGAGATTAAGAGTTAAACATTTTTTTTTTTTTTTTTACAAAAAGTTGAATGTAGGCAGTGAAAAAGGTTCATATTTACTTTTAAAGTTTTTGGAGGGGCAAATATTAGCGAACATATTTGGAGCTAGATGGAGGGGAAAAAAGACCCAGTTCATCACAATACACTTGATGAATAGTTCAAGTTCATTTGCTTGTCTCCTCCATCTCTACATGTCTTCTCCTTTGCTCATTTTGAGAATGCCTCTTCCTCCTCCGAAACCTCGCTCAGATATTGGAGCTGATAGGCTCTAGGGCAATTGTCTTACTTGGAAGTTTTTTTCTTTCAGAACTTTTCCTTCTTAGAAGAGGGACAGGTTTAGGAGGTCAGATAAGAGGGAGGAATGCTGTATAATAAATATAATGCCACCAATGTTGCATCGCACTATTGTGTGTCTCTCTTCTGAACTTCAGAAATAGCTTTAGCAAATTGAAGCTGAGATGGACACCTGACCCGGGGCGAATCACTAGCAGATGACAAACCTTTCTCTCTTTCAGGAGTTTAAACTAAGGGGACCCAGAGGCTGTACTCCATGAATGTTAAACTTTAGAAATGACTAGTCGTTTCGGGGGTAGAGCCTGAGTCAGCATATAGTGAGTCCATTGATGGTATTACGGAGATCAGGAATTGTGAGTAAGCAGATGAAGCCAATATTTTTATCATTTATCCAAGAACCTTCGGTGAGTGTCCAAATTCTGCGGTCTGGCTCATTTACTCTCTGCCCTGACTCCTTTCCAGTACGTCCCCCTGTTTTAGATGGGCTAGGAACCTAAACCCCTCGTTTCTGGACTCCCTCGCAGCCCAGGCTCTGTCAAGCAGATGAAATCGGCTGCAGACTGGGAAAGAGGAGATGAACCATGTGAGGTGTAGGCCAGGGATGGGGAGACTGGATCTTTTGGCACATGTGATGGTTGAGGTATTCAGTTCTCCAGGATGAGAGGACTTAGTTATCTTTTGACATCTAGCATCCTAAAGGCTGAGAGGTGGGCAGCTAAGGTATCGGGGTCATCAAGAGACAAATCCTTCATTTCTCCTGTATTCCTGTTAGCATAGCATCTGTGCTTGGACTATCCATAAGCGACTTTATGCGCCATAATAACTTTCCTCCTATTTTAACTAGATAATCTGAATTCTGTTGCTTTGAACCAAGCGCCGTGACCCGCTCAGGAATTAATACAAGGAGTGATTGTAAGCAATGGACCTTCCTAGGAAAGGGAGTCTGGGACTGTGGGAACCCCACCAGGTCGGGTTGGGATGCAGTGAAAACATGGCCAGCATCGGAGGATGGAATGCTACTGGGTGCTTAACTGGGCTCAGTGACAACACGGGGTGTGAGACGACCCTGTGTGGTGTCGTCTCAAAGGGAATGCCTGTGAAAGGAAAAGCTTTGCCAGACTTAGCGGCTGATGCTGTGCAGACTGTCGTAAGGCCTGGCTGCAAAAAGTGTGGTCCATGCAAAGCCAGCATCAGCATCATCGGGGGGCTTGTTAGGAATGCAAACTCTCAGGCCCAGCGCTTCATTCACTGAATCAGAACCTGCATTTTAACAAGATCCAAGTGTTTCACATGAAAGAACAGTGGAATGCTTATTTTACACGATGCTGTCAAACTTAAAAAAAAAAAAAACTGACAAGATCAAACAGGGATGGAGCCTAAGTTCACATAATTTAGACTGATCTTTTTTTTTTAAAGCATATAAAATCCTGAATATAAAATGATGTATGCAAATACAATATATGAATATTTAGAAGGAAGAGAGCATGAGTGAGGAACCCTGAAGCTTACATTTCATTAGCATTATAAGAAACCGCCTCTGGCTCAAAGTTTAACATTTTCTGTTCGGAGACTTTCTGTGACTGCTCTAAAAAATATTTTATTGCTTTTAGTGACAGGGCTGATGAAAGCAAAACTCAAACACAGAGACTGACCTGCGGGCTGTCCTAGAGTAAGTGGGATCGAATGACAGCAGACTGAGACCAAATGAAAGATGGATAATACAGTCAGCCATGGTGAGAGTATTTACACCACAACAATTGGCAAACGCTAGAAAACATATCAAGGCTTTGTGTACCCCTGCCTCCCTCCACTTTCTACCCCACCAATCCCTAAACATTTACCACCAACCACCGTCCTTTCTTTATTTAGGCTGTAGGCCTTTGAGAGCAAGCTCTGAGTTTTATTCACCTCTGTCCTCTGGTACTTAAGAAAGTTCTAGTAAGTGAGACATTGGTATGACACAAACAATATATAACCAGTCCCTTCCTCTGTCATTCTTTGCTGTAACTCAGAAAAATGGTTTCACTGTTGAGGCAAGTATTGGGCATTGACTATGAAACAGACGATTCACTGATGTCCTAGGATGGCCAAATGATACATACAGACTTTCTTAATGGGAGCCGTGATCTGCTCACGTGACCGCATGACTGCGCCGTTCCCGTGGGCGACCCTCCTCCGCGATGGACACGTCGCTGGGCGCTGGCCCAGCTCGGCTCTGGCCTTTTGGCTGTATGCTGTGCTGAGAAGCGGGACCAAGGACCGAAATGGAGGAGGAGAGCCAGGCCGGTAGGCGAGCATGTGCTGCTCCCCGTGGCCTCCGCACAGCATCCTCCTGGGATGTAGCTGCCGACTCGGGGCGCTGTTGCCGTCCACAGTGCGTGACAGCTTTAAAGTGCTCTCACCTCCGCTGTGGTGTGGAAGCAATTGGTCTTGCAGAGGTGTCCCGGGAAATAAATGACACCCTGAGTGCAGGAAGTGCTATCAGAGCAGCAGGCACAGCAGGGACCAAGTTGGGTGGGTTGGAGAACCAGACCAGCGATCCTCCTGGTTCATATGGGCCAAGGGATGCTGTCCACAAAGGCGATGCTCGAAGTGAGCCATGAAAGTTAAGGAGAGTGACTTCTGCTGGCCGTGATGGTTCCAGACAGGGGGCCTGTCCATGTGGAAGTCAGAGCATGAGCCCTTTGTGAACCTGTGAGTAGTTCCGTACCCCTAGGGCACGCAGTGAGCAAGGGGATGGCCTCTGCAGGACAATGTGACTTCCTGGCACAAAGGATAGCCCACGAATCCTACTCTCTCTCTTCCGGTTAGGTAAGCTGAGGCTCAGATGATTTAAATTCAGGATTCAAAGCCAGGACTGCAGACTTCAAGGTTTATAGTATGTTATCATCTGCTTTGCGGTTGCCCAGTTCATTCAATTCTGTTGTCACATTAGAATCACTTGGGGAACCTTTAAAAAATAACAGTATCTAAGCCTTAGAGGTTCTGATTTTATTGGTCTGGGGTAGCAGCCTGGGCACTGGCGTTGGAAAAAATGTCAATGGTATGTGACGAAGATTTTGTCCTGACCTCGGGAACATTCAGCAGAGTGGGCGAGACACAGGCCTGGAAGAAGAAACCGAGGGTCACTGTTTGCCAGCTCTGCCCTAGGCCTGGGCCGCATACAGGATTCGGTCTTCGCCAGAGCCTTCTCAGGGATTATTACTGCCCTGACTAAGGCGAAGAGCTGAATTTATTTGTTCAAGGTCACATCTCTAGGAAACAGAGGTGCTGGGAATTCAGAATGTGTCATTTACCTATCAGAGAGCCTCAACTCAACCAGCTGATAATCGAAAAGTCTAGTGCTGTGTCGCCTGACGTGGGCTCTTGCTGGTAAATTCAAGTCACACAGCATGATGTCACAAGGCCTCAAACCATTAGCATCCAGTCAAATGCTGTTCCCAGTTACTCCACAGGGGGTCTCCTATCTTTCCTAGTAACTGGCAGGGGTCAGGGGTCAGGAGGCGCCTTCTCTTTATTGCTACGTGAGGTCTTTGCTTCTCTAATGAGATCAGGATCTGCAGCTTCAGTGAGCAGGACCTCTGCTCAGCAATGCAAACAGAGGGCTTCCTCCCTCTCTGCTTCCCTCCCCCACTGCCTTCCCAGGACCCTCGAGCCTGAGTCACAGAATATCCTGCTTTCTTATGCCATGGACCGCGTTGTACCATTTCATGATAATTAGACTCATTATTCAAAGGCTTTCTCTTCTTGGAGAAAGCAGAGTCCGTCTGCACAAAAAAGCTTTCCTCCGGGTACTTTAGACTAATGCATCATCTTGTAACCCGTTTTGGAATCTGCTTTCTACCCAGGCTTTGTGTTTGATCAGCAACACTGATGATCAATTCTTTTTGCTCCTGAAACAGCCTCTAATTCCTTGAAACTGTTAACCCATAATTTCCTATATCTGTCCTTTCTCGCTTACACAGATAGAGGAGAATACATCTACTTCTCTATCTATTTATCTACCTACCTACCTACCTACCTACCTATCTATCTATCATCTATCTGAAGCAGAAGACTTATAGATATATAAAGTTCCATACTTGATAGAGACATGAAGTTAATAGAGAAAAGGGAAACTTCTATATGACAACACAGAAGACTGCATTTGATTGTGGTCCCATGCTTCAGGAACTCTAATAAGATAATTTGTTCTTTCACTCATTGCTTTTCTCTGCTTCTCTGACTATGCTCAGTTGAAGGGAAGACAGCTACTAGAAAATTTCATTTCATAGACTTCCAACTCTGTGATCTGAAGAGCTAGACCCCCTTCCTTCCGGTTCTAAGCCAGACAATCCTAAGGAACAATTCTGATTAGCTTTGCGAAGGTGTTATGTGCTTACCCTTGGACCAAAAACTGTGGTTGATTGAACGGGGTCCTATGATTGGTTGGGCCAAGGTCATGTATCCTCCCATTTATCCTCCCCGTTGGCAGGGAGATAGAGTATTTTATTGGAGATTACAAGAATGGTGGGGTGAGGACAGTAAGATACCAAAGGCTATGGGTGGTGAACACACAATGCCATGTGTGTGTGTGTGTGTGTGTGTGTGTGTGTGTGTATGACTTACTGTTGAATTGTACACTTGAAACTTACTGGATTTCATTAACCAATATCACTATACAAAAGAAAAAAAATGTCAAAGGAAGCAGAGCTGCTGAAAGTGGAACAAAAACAACCTCTCTCTGATGCAACAAAACCGAGTTTGTTGTCTGATTCCAGAAATACACTGTGCTGCCTCTCACTCACCCCTGCTCCCCAGAAGGAGGGGTGCGATAGGAAGGTGGAAGGGGCAGCTATTAATGAAAAATGAAATGCACATTTCTCTGCTTCTTACGAGATATGAAATCCTTTTTTTTCCCACTTACATCCCTTTAACTCTTAAAAAAAATAGTCACTTAACTGTAAAACGGATAGTTGAACTAAGTGATGGTCTATATGTTTTGTTTTGTTTTGTTTGAGTTGGCTGAACCAGTATTTTATAGGTTTAGGGGAAGCTACAAAGATTTCTAGGTTGTCCAAAGATAAGATTTCATATACTTTTCTAGAGGTCATACCATTGACAACACCGGTTGCTTCTATGCTTAAACTTTTAAGGCATTTGGTGCCCATGCCTCAGGCTCAGATGTCCTCAGTCATATGTGTTGGTGACACTCTTTCAGTCACCAGAAAATCATCTCTTCTTCAGGCTTCCATAAGAGAAAGAACGGCCATTGCGAGGGTTCCTATAGATTGGAATATTGCTGACCTGGGATGCTGTCAGGAGCCAGCTGAATGTAGGGATTGCTATTTTCTGTCTTTCTCATGAATTTTTAGGCACCCTCATCTCTTTCCTTGTTTCTGCTCTATTCTCTTTTCCTTCTTGGCTGGCCAATCTTCTCAACAGCCTCTAACGCAAGTTCTAGGGGGGACACACACGAATGATCTCTCCCTTTTTCAGTCCTTTGCTTCGAGCTACATCAAGGATCACTGACCAGACAGACTACTGATGGGATCTTGTAGGTCAGATTTCCTTCTTGTTCAAAAGAAAGCTTCCCCTGA
This sequence comes from Macroglossus sobrinus, assembly GCA_004027375.1. Lineage (NCBI taxonomy): Eukaryota > Metazoa > Chordata > Mammalia > Chiroptera > Pteropodidae > Macroglossus > Macroglossus sobrinus. The sequence continues at coordinate 28,416 of PVKZ01003962.1, forward strand.
ACAAAGATTCTGGTTGTGCTGCTTCCTGAGCAGGGAATCGTGGGCAGGCCAGTACTAATTTAAACCGGAAAGTGGGCATCAGGGGGGTGGGCACCAAGAGGTGTATTTAGTAAATGGACACAGAGATAAAGCAGGAATCTGGGGACATACTCTGCAGATAAGTTATCTGTGTAGCATGAAGGAGGAATCTTTAACTTCTGTCCCCTATGTAACTACTTAGGTCTCTTTGTAAGAATGGAGGGATACCTATCTTTTTCATAACTTTACTCTCCCTCATTTTTTATTTCTTGCTTGGCTCCACCCTATGGAAAGTTACTATAAATGCTTATGGATAGGCAGCAGATAACGAAGTCCCAGGGAAGCAAAACCAGCCAAATCCCTTTGCAGCAACCTTACAATGAAAGCCATTCTAGAATTAGTTGACGGAATTTGTGTTTTTCCCTTTATAGATGAGAGCACCTCGGCCCAGAAAGGGGACATGACTTAGCCAAGGTCATAGTCAATTAGTGGCAAAGCTGTGAGTCATACCCAGATCTGCTGACTCTTTGGGGTCCTTCGAACCTCATATTGCGGGCACGTTTGGAGGGTTGGATGGCGCTGATGAGGGAAAAATCTTGGCTTGAGCTATCTGTGTTTGGCAGATTCTCCTAGTCTTCTGTGTTGACTCAGATCTGGGACAAGTTTCCTCCTGCTTTCCCTCAATATTGGTTTGGGCCAGCTGTGGGTCCCCACTGTGAGGTGGCCACACAGAGCGGGTGGGCCAAACGTTTTGATTTCATAGGCCATTAGCTCTTGGCACAGTATCTTTTTTTGTATCCACGGCCCCCCAGGTCTTATATCACCTGCTAGGTTGGCGGAGGAGGCTACGGTCTGGGAATCTGGTTGCATACAGCCAGTTAAAGGAGCTAGATTTGGCTGGCTGAAAACTTTCCATTGGCTGCTGAGAGCCTCACCCAGAGATGCCCTGTCCTGGTTTTATTTTTTCCCCTCCTACCAGCCCGTATATTATCAAGGTGAAAAGACATAGGGAGAGAGGTAGACTGAGGAACAGAAAAGGAAACAGAAAAAATGTAAGGAGAAAAAGAGATAAAAAACCTTGTGAAACAAAAAAGACTGTGCAAGATGAGAGAGGGGGAAGAAAGGCAGAGAGAAAAATACAACAATTCAGGGGCAAAGGGAAGAGAAAGAAAGTAAAGATGCGAGAAATGGAGAAGAGAAGATGATGCCATCCTAATTTAGAGATTTTCATCTTCTTCTGTGGCATCCATAGGGAGATAAGTTTCCCCTAGGTCACCCAGAACTGAACCCTAGAGCCAGTACCCAAACAAGAATGCCGAGTTCTTTCTCTGGAAAGCATTTAGGTCTCTTCAACCAAAGATGCTCAATAAATATTTATTGAGTAAAGAAATGAGAGCTGAGATGGTTAAGGGACCCCAGCCATGTCAGATGAGTCATCCTTAAAATAGCTAATGGTCTGGAGATGACAAGGCTCCGGAGAACATGACCAGTGACTTCAAATGTTTTAAAAGCTGCCATTTGGAATGATGATCAGATCTGATATATTTGCGCTTAGAGATCAAACCAAGACCAGTGGGTGAAAGCTACAGGTAGATGAATTTAGGATAGCTATAAATAGGCTCCACATTCAGAGAAGCACATTCCTCATAGCTGCAAGTTTGTAAGAAACATCTGATCTACCAGTTGGTAGGAACATTATAGCTAGAATTGAAGCCTTCATGTGCAGCAAGACAGCTAGTTTTGTTGGGCAATTTCTACCTAATTCTGAAGACTCTTGATCAGTAGTCATCTACGGATGGGTGGCAAGACATTCATATCTCCAGAAACTGTATATAGAGGTGTGTGTGTGTGTGTGTGTGTGTGTGTGTGTGTGTGTGTGTGTTGGACTATCTGTGGTCAGTGTAGTACCACCACCACTTCCCTGATTGAATATTTCTGGGTAGATTTTACCAATGAGAGGAACTGGAGCAACATTAGGAAGGCAGAAGTGGAAAGGAGGACATTGTTTGCTGGAGGCTGCGGTGACTAGATGTGGTGGCTTTGCAGACCTCTGCGTGAGCTCCCACTTCATAGCTGCAGTGAAAATGCAGATTCCTGAGCCCTACTCAGTATGAAATCAGAATCTTTGAGTATGAGGATAAGTTGGAAGGAAAGAGTCAAGAATAAAAGCTCTACTCTTAAGAGCTTCAGTATGGAGGTGGGAGAAAAGGCAACTCAGGGTGACATGGGGGATACTGATGGGTACCGGGTATAAGAATTCTGGTTCTGACAGCAATCCCCCAGACAGAGAATTTTGCTATGAGGTTTGGGTTTGAATTTCTGATGCTTAAAATAGAAGCTATGATTCCTGCCCTCTGGAAACTTAGAATGGAGCAAAAGATGGGATTTGACCCCCAATTATTTTTATTAGTTGCCTATTTCTCAAGTGAAATCACCAGGATGGAAGCCAAGTTCTTCAGCAGGAGGTCCATCATCTCTTACATAATCCACTGCTCAGCCCTTTCTCCTGCAGAGCCCGATCTCAGATTTCACGTTCTAGCAAAAGCGAACTGTTTATGTGGTTCTCTCCATCTGTAATGCTTTAGAACTTTACTGAATGATCCTTGTGCATCTATTAAGATGAACGAGGTGTTATTATCTTTCAAGTCTGCTTTAGAAGACCTCTCTTCTCTACTCCCCTTGGAGTTATTTGTCTGAAAGGGAATTTGTTATATGGGAAGGGAAAGGCATCAAGCCTCATTGGTAGGGGGAAAAAAGTAGTTAGGCTAATCCACTCAGAAAAAAAAAGCTGGCTGAAATGGCCAAACCCAGGAAAGGGAGAGACAAAACGAGGATAGAAATAGGCAGAACTGTGGCATGCTGTCCATCCTCTCTAACCATGAGGGTGAGCATAGTCAAGGTCACAGGGGGTCAGAACAAATAGAGGTAAGAGTCCCCATCGCAGTCGTATTTTTGGTGTCATCATTTCTCTCCTGACTATAAGTAGTCTACCTCATGTAATGATACTATATGAGAAAAACAAAACAACAGCAGCAACAAAATACTTGCACATGAACTAACCAGTAATTCGAGAAGATGCCTGTGGTCTAATTAGATCTCTCTCGGGGGAAGGTTCATGGAGGAGTTTGGAAAGTTTGTAGACTAGGATTGAGATTCCACCTGCCAATCAGTTAGGTATGGCAGTGCCCAAGTTCAGCTTTGGGCTCTTTTCTCCTTCCACTGGCTCAGCTCCTCCCTGCTGCTGACAGCTAAGTCCATCTCCTAAGTACCAGATGTGTATCTACAACTGCTGACTTCACCTCTCCAGATGCTGTTTCTCAGGCATGAACAATACAGCATAGCAATTGTGCATAAAGATTCTGGAGAAGTCAAGTTGCCCAGAGTCAAACTCCAGCTCTCTCCCGTACAGGCAAGTGACCCACACCATAAAGATGAAACCATGTGTTCTGAAGACTCAATGCTAAGGTTCAAATCTCAGACCTACTCATTTGATATGATTTAGCAGAATAAAGCACTTACCATGTTTCTTTATAATTCTATATCTAATTTCTTAGCCACTGGGTTTGAAATGAAAACCTGTGAGGATAGGGATGATAATATCTCATTTGCTATTATGGTCCCAAGGTCAGGCATAGTGATGCTCATGAGGTGAGCATTAAAATATCCCTGGCAGATGGAAAGATTGAATGAATAAATAAATGAGTTGGGCTGGCCATAGGCGACAGACATACTGTGGAGAATTTAGATAGTTGACCCCTTTGCGGCCACATCGATGTATTATTGTGAGGCACCTGCATTCTTTCCAAGTTTCCACTAATATAGAACAGGCTGATAGGGGCATTTTCTACTGCATTCAAATATTTTCTTTTTTCATATATATTTATATTTTTTGGTATAGTGTCAGCAGAGTGTAATACTCCAGCCAAGAGTCCTTTTAATCTCTGGTTACATAATCTAAAACTTTTATCACAAGAGATCAGCCCACTTTTCCATGGACATTTGGATCTTTGTCCCTAAGAAAGCACTGCCCTAGGAGGGCATTTTCTTTAAGGACGTAAGGATTTACATGCAAGACCCTGAGAATCTTTTTGTCCTTGCTGGACCTGAGAATTAAAAAAAAAAAAAAAAAGACAAAGTGGTTGGCATGTCTTTTATAAAGAGAAACACTGTCTTGACTGGAAAGCTTAAATAATGATACAGGCAATTATCAGTCATCCTGCATAGAACAGGGAGGTAAACCAGATGCATTTTTAGGGTCTCCGAGAAACAACTTGATAAAATACGGTAACAACTAAATTCACTGTCACTTACTATGTTCCAGGCACTGTGTTAACTGTTCTTCATACACCTTTTTTTTTTTAATTCTTACAAAGGCATATCAGGTCGAGAGTATTATTTCCATTTTTTTTTTAAATAGCTGGGCGAACTGAGGCCCAGAGAGTGTGTGTGACTTTTCTAGGTTCACTCTGTAGGCACGTGGGGGTTAGACAAGGTCAGTTCATGTCTAAAACTATGGCTCTAGTGCTCATAGGCCTATCAGTAAACATCACTGCTATAATCAGATGAAACCTATAGACACGTTAACTTGACTCTAATTGCGTGTGATGACATGAATATGCATTATTTTGTCATCAGAACTGAGCTACTCCTGTACAGAAGAGCGAGGAGGTTGGGTTCAAACTTTCTCCTTCCTGAGGGAGGGGTTTTGGGGGAGCCTGGGACCATCGCGACCCCTCTTTCCAACCCACCATCTGCTTTTCCCAATGGGAGGACGTGAGGCTTATCTGTGTGGTCCATGTCCGGCCATCGTTGGGGTGGATTTCACTTATAGGTAATGTCACTGCTCTGAAAGGCACAACCTGTCCACAATCCACTGGGGAACATTAACTAACCATCTTTACCCACTTGGCTATGCGACATCGTGTAGGCTCTGCAGACCCTTCCTCCTTCCACCTCCCTCTCTGAAGGCACATGTGAGCACATGGGAACCAATATTGGAATTATGGATGGGGACAGGAAATCCCTCTTCAGCTGTAGGCCTGCATCCCCTTCTCCAGCTTGCATTAGAGTTCTAGGCACTGGCATGGCCCGCAGTAGCGTTTGTAGAGTATGCAGTTTTCCATTTGACTACAGATGGTCGTGTGTGTGCTCCCTCAAGCGGTACTGAAGATACTCCACCCCATATGTCCTATTTTATTAGACATGGCAATGTGTTTAAGACCATACTAGCATGTCCTTGGCAAAGCTGGGGCAAGGTCACAGGCCTTCCAGTTCAGATTTAGTATTCTTTCTCTCAAGTCTCGCCTTCTTAAGAGTCTCACTGTCCCCTCGCTTCTGTTTCTTCCCCGTGCCTCTCATCTGAAGCCAATTCTGAGCGTGGAAGTGGAAATATTGAAAAACATCTCGCTTAACACTCTCCTTCCATCAAACAAACACGTAGAATGCTTGTACGATATAGTAGGAACGTTTCTAAGCACATCACAAACACTCATTTCTTTAATTCTCAAATAAACCTCATGGAACAGGGTTCGTTATTAGTCCCATTTTACAGACAAGGCAACTGAGGCATAGAGAATTTGAACAATGCGCTTATAGTCACAGAGCAGGTAAGCGCCGGAGCTGGGATTTGAACTCAGAGACGCTGTGATATCAGATCCCCTAAAACAGATGTCTGACTCAGCTGCTCTGGTTTCATAGCTTAGGAAACACAAGCCCAGACTGTGGAGTGGCTTCCGGAGGGCTCGGGTGAGCTGGGCTGCTGACCCCCTGGTCCCAAGCTCTTCCCCTGATGCCATGTAGACCTTTTTGGGTGATTCTCTCCAACTGTTCAATTTTTAGTCTTTAAATTCCAAACAGGATTCAACCACCAGGAAAACGTGAGATTGTTTTTCAATGTCTCGCCTTTATTTATGCTTTCAGAGAAGGAGAGTTAAAAAAAAAAGCCAGCAGTCTGGAAAATAAAATATTCCGCCTTTGCCTCCCGAACACGACCAGGCCAAGCCGTAACTCAGATCACTCTTTGTGCTGCTTGATCATCAATCCCTCCGAAATGAATTGGTGCTAAAATTAATGGGAGAGCAGGGTCAGGTCTTAAGCCATAGCGAACCGACCAATCAGACCCCTGGAAAGACTCCCCTCCCTTTATTCCTGACGCTGATTGAAGGGGAGATGATTGATGGCTACTAAAATGTCCCATTCATCATGCCCCTTGCAGCAGACTGCTTTGCTCCAGTACATAGTAGGTGCTTTGCCCTCCTTACTCTGTGCCTCCTCCCAATGTCAAGCAGAAAAGGGTATCCCGCGTGTCATGGAGGGAACCCAGGCTTGGGATCCCAAAGGCCCAGGCCCTCCCCTGAGGGCTCCACCACTAACACTGTGTAAGCAGAGCTGGGGAATTTTGTCATCTGCAGTCTCGGTTTTCTCAATCACAAAATTAGATGTATAGCACTGTAGCTGCATTTCTGGCACCAGAGAGCACGCTCCTCTTTGGGCTTTTCCTAATTCATGGCTCCAGCCCCCCTGTTGCCATAACTCACCGACTCGAGCCTCACCCGTGTTGTCTGGTCCCTGGTCCGCAGCATGTCTAAGCCTGAGGAGGGGATGGCCCAATCACTAAGCGATATGGTGATGGGGCTGGGATGAATCGTTAGTTTCTTGGGGCTGTTATAACAAATTACTACAAACCAGGAAGCTTTACACAGTGGAATATTGTTCCCTCACAGTTCTGGAGGCCGGAAGTCCAAAATCAGAATGTCGGGAGAGCCATGTCCTCTTGGACACTTCCTAGGGAGGATCCTTCCTCGCCTCCTCCAGCTTCCGGTGGTGGCCGGCAGTCCTTGCTGTTCCTCAGCTTGTAGATGCATCACTCCACTGTCCCATGGCTTTGTCCTTGTTTCTCTGTTTACAAATTTCCCTCTCTCATAGGGATGTCAGTCATTGGACTAGGGCTCATGCTAATGCAATATGACCTCATCTTGTTTTATATCTGCAAAGACCCTTATTTCTAAATAACGTCGCATTCACGAACATCATTGAGGGTGGACGGGTCAGACTGGAGCATGTCTTTTTGGACAACGGATTTCAGCCTGCAGCAGATGAGAGAGCTCAGTGCTCCTGGTGCTTGTGTCAGGCCAGGAGAGGTGGACGAGATGATACACAAACCTGAAACAAACATGTTAGGAGTGATTTGGGGCTGAAAGCAATCATAGTTACTAAGAGACCTAATATGTGCATAATGTTACCGGTGAGTGTTTCTAGGCATTTTTTTTTAACGTTTGCAAAAACGTAATGAGATTAGTAAGGCAGGAATTATTATATCCATTTTACGGATGAGGAAGATTAGATACACGAATTTATTACAGACATCTTCCAAGCACAGTTATGTGCGGAGCTGCTGGTGGGGAGAGAGGGGATGAGCTGAGAGAGAAGAGCCCGGGGACAAATTACAAAATGACCTAAGAGAGGGTCCTTGCAGGGACTGATAATAAGTGTGGGCGAGACTTAATGACCTCGATCGCCTCAGTTTTGGAGCTTGAGCTCCAATCTCCCAAACCATCTAAACACCGTTCTGAGATGCAGAGTGATTGATCTAAAGTCGACTCCCTAATAAGGAATAAAATCAGAGTTTGAGCTAACATTCCTATTTTTTTTCCGCACAAAATCCCGCAATTCAGATATGAATCAATGACAAAACCAGACTGGATTTGCAAATATTTTCTTGTATGAAATGCAGCTTTTAGGTAATGAGATTGGTTTTTGTTAGAGGACTCATCACTTTGTAGCCACCCCAATAAGCAACACATCTGTTTGCGATTCAGTCGGACTCTTCTTAATCAGTGAAGCAGCTCCCCAGGGCTCTGTAATTATCCGGCAACCCAGTGAGGTCAAGGGCGGTGCTGTTGCAATTGCACTTTGCTTGCAGAGAGCTTGTGAGGTTTCTGAGACAAGCCGTTCTTGGCTGGTCCTCGGCCCTTGCCATCAGCATCTCTCCTGTGCAGAGGCCTGTGTGGGAAAGATGGGATTGCTAAACTGGAAAGACCTGCTGGCAAATTTAACCTTAGGTCGGTGTCTGGGAATGTGGCTGGTAACAATTTTTACACTGATAAGAAACTCTCCATCAATGATAATGGCTCACTGAGCTACAATGCTTTGTACAAACAATGTGGTTTATACTGAACACTTGCTTTCCTTCTGGGTACCTGGAATTTTGATACGTGCTAGGCAGCGGGTGCCTCTGTGACCATCCCTCGGGAAAAACCTGGGGTGGTGACCATCTGATGCATCGCCCTGGGAGACTGCACTTCACGTATGTTGCCACGGTTTGTTCCCGGAGAAATTAAACATGTCCCGTGTGATTCCACTGGAGAGGGATCCCGGAAGCTTGCGTCTGATTTCCTCCAGACTTGACCTGGTGCACTTCTTTCCTTTTGCAGATTCACTCTGTGTCCTTTCACTGTAATAAGTCTTAGTCATGAGGACAGCTATTTGCTGAGTCATGTGAGTTCTTCTAGCCAATCGCTGAGCCAAAGGGTGGCCTTGGGACCCACAGCACAAGGCCCGTTGTCCCCAGGCCATCTCTTCCTCATGGACATTCTCTCTCCCTTCTGAGTGCTCTGTTTTTCTGGGAGATCTCGGAGAGGAAGATGGCTCAGGCTGGAATTCTGTCACTCCAGATGGTATCTGACAACTGCTAGCTTGTTAGCTATTCTAGCTAATGAAGCATCCAGGGCTCAGTTATTTTGTCCTGTGTTTTCTTTTTTGTGATCTGATGCAGGGGATTTTTTTTTCTGAGGAAGGACAAGCTGATCTTTGCCTCTGGCCTTAGTTTGCCCGAGAAGACAGATCCGAAAACAGATTGGTGAACAGAATTATATCTGATTCAATGTTACATACACAGGACCCCCTCCCTTCTGTTCTGCTCCCCACCCTATCTGTATTCATGACACCCGCAAACTAGCCTCATTGCCAGCCTCTGATTCCGGGGGTCATCACCGTCATGGCTGATCTCTCCCACAGCTGTCACCGCTTCTGTTATCAATGTGGCTGATGCCATCGCCATTGCCATAGTCATCACAGACTCCATCTCTGCCACAAGCTCCACTGGCGTCAACACTTCCGTTCAGTTCCACCACGTCCCCCACCATTCCGTGCTCACCCTTGCTGCCCCCATGCTGGGTCAGCCTCACGCCTCGTCCTTACTGCTCATCACTACTGCTGGTGAATTATTACCTCACATTGAATCGCTTCTGCCACCTTTACTAACAATTGCCACCGTGAAAACTGCTAAAAAATATTCCAGGTAAATAATAACAGCCCTTTTATTCTCAGAAAAAAAAATGGATGCCTTTTGGTGATTAGAACTGGGCAAATTCTTCTTTCTGAGAGTAGTGACGGGCTGGTCTCCAGTCATAGGTGGAAGAATGGAAAAGTACTACAGGAAGCAGAAGGAAGAAATTAACAGCTTCTCTCAGAATAGAAGTCAGCCCCAATAATCAGAGCAATGCCCCTTTTCTGGGACATCAAAGACCTTGGTGGGGAGTCTGTTGAAAGTCTCCTCGCGGCTGACAGAGAATTTAAATCAACTCTTCTTTTATTCTCCACACCCCGTTTCGTTTTCATGAAAACCTGCATTGGCGAAGGAAACTTTAGCATTGTTGCTTTTAAAAGGCATTTTAGCCAGTAGACCAGGAAGTGGAAGTCTTAGTGGGAACCGCTGGGATGAGACAATGTGTGACAGATAAACGCTTTTGTAAGACAAAGAAGACGCCCTGGCTCTGATTTCTTTACTACCTGGTTTCGCCATCTTTGGAATTAGTGGCCCTTTGTCACACTCAGACAGAGCAGAGCAGAGCTGGCTTACAGAATCTGGGGACTTTTTATTATCTCTCGATACCCCCTAGCATATGGGGTTCAGCCTTGCCTAGCTCAAAAAATCAAGGGTTCCTTGCTTCTCATTAAATGGTCTTGTTAACCCCAAAATAAATGCCATAGTAAGAGGCAACGAATATTTATCTGATATCCAAAAAAAAAAAAAAAAAAAAAGAAAAAAAAACCGTATAGTTCTTTGGGAAGCGCTGATTCAGGTAGAAACCCCAAAAGTGTCCTGATCGGGGGACAGAGGGTGGGGCATGTCTGAGAGGGCGAAGACGAACACACGTCACAGAAGGAAGCATTTCTGTCGGTGCAGGTGACATAGCACAGTGGCGCCAATTCTAAACGATGCTTTTCGTTTTCAGTCCAGCAGTGATCAGAACCATAGTCATAGTAACTGCTTTCTCGTTATCTTTGCAAACAGTTCTTTGGGGCACCGTGTTGCTTTGGGCCCAGGCCAAAGATTATTTTGCCCCGTTTAAAATTTCAGAGGTTTGAGGCATAAGATGTGTGAGGCAGTTCCTCTGGTTCCCCTGTGGTCCCCCTGAGCATTTCCTTAGCGTGGCGAGGCTAAGCTTGTGACAGCACAGTCCTGGCCTCCCTCCCCAGCTCTGTCTCCTCACGTATTTCTCCCATCATCCTACTCCATCTTCATTCTAGCTGGACTGAATTCCCTTCTTTCCTGAATCTGAATTTTGCAATTCATAGTTTTGTTCAAAGTCCTGATATCCTGGATTCTAATCAAGAAGTGTTTGTGCTTCAGGAGAAAAAAAAAAAATAAGCAAGCAGATAAGCAAATGAATGAATTAAAAGATGCTGACCCAAAGTTGGAAGCCTTAAAAAATTCCTTGGATCATTCTCAATGTATTGGAATGGAGGAATTGGAGAAATAAACTCAGTGAACCCTTGTGGTAGGGACACCTCCGCTTATGAAATCTGCTTGTCCTTATGATCCATTTACTGTGCCTGCTTTCCAAACATGACCCCAAGAGTCTCCTTAAAGATCTTGTTATAACTAGTTCCTGATAAAGAATGGGGACGCAGCTAGTAGGCACTAAAATCAGGACTCAGAGCAAACCAGGGCTGCCTAGCACAGAAGCCATTGCGTGTTCTCCCACACCCATCACCTCACAGAACCACCTCCAGGCTCTGGAGACGCGTATGTAGTGCCAAGGCACTAACCAGGGGCCTACGTTCTCCTACCTTAAAAAAAAAAAAACAAAAAACTGGCTGGCTCCTCAGACAGAGAAACGAGACTCTCATTTCCCCAGCAGTGGGACGAATGGCACGTGGGCCAACAGTCGGAACACCGGGGTCAAGTCTTTTGCTGCCCAGAGCTTCGCTTTCACTGGGATTATAGTTTTCTTAGTCAGCTTCACCTCACCTGGCCTCTCAGAAATTACTAAAGCTTTTCCATGTCCCAAAATAGCTTAATCTTTTAGTCTTACTGGTTTTTTCCACAAAGGAACTTGGATGAAATTCCCTCGTACCGGGCTTTGGGGCATTTGGGGACACTGGCAGGGCTTCCGCAAGGGCATTCTTCATTCAGCAAGCTCCCAGCGGAGCACCTCTCACTGTGGGCTCTCCCCCACCCCCCACCTTAGAGCATCATCACCTCATGTCACTCCAGGGCCTTCCTGCATGGGGACAGCATCTTAGGGAGTCTTCGTCTCTCTCAATTTAGTGCCTGAAATACCTGCTTCAGAGACCCGGCCTGTTGCTCCACGGTCTTTGTCACCCCTCTCCAAAGCAGGTCTCAGGAGTTCCTTGCAAACGGGGATGCTGAAGTCTCCGGCAAGACCCCTGAACTTGAGTCAATGATGTGTATTTGATCATCTTCTCTCTTACCCAGGGTTCTGCCATTGAGCAATGCAGGCTGCAGCAGGATGGGGCCCACCTCTCCCACTTCCCCATCTAGGGAAACCCCATACTGCTAGAGGCATTCAGACAGTTGGTAGGAGGGACCCCCTTTTACTTGTCCTTGAGAGATGGCACCTGGGTGCTCACATCCCAGCACACGCATATCTCAGTACCAGCCCCAAAGAGTCACCTCACAACTCATCCAGGGGAAAGCACATAAGATGAAGGGACCGATTCATGAGGAAAGAGTAAACAAGCGAATATTATTGAGTTTGGCTGAGCAGCTGCAGTGGCTCGGGGCAGTCAGAGGAGAGTTGTCTAGGAACTCAGAGTGATGCAGACTCCAAGGGCTGGGGGTGTCCCTTACAAAGTGGATGCGACAGCAGACAGGAGCAGCTCTGTGGGACAACAGAGCAAACTCTCAGAAAAAAGAGAACTCGTGTCATTGATAATGGTATAATTTACTGGGTTTCTAATATATGTCACACACTTCATTTACATGGTCTCATTTTGTCCTCAAAATAATTCCGCCAACATGTTACTATTTCTGTCTTTAAGTTGAAAAAACTTGAGATTCAGAGAAATTTACTGGAAGTCACACACCTAAGAGATTTAGCAGTCCTGGTTTCTGACTCTGAAACACATGTTCTTTTCCTCCTTCTCTCCCTCTCTCCCTCCTTTCTTCCCTTCCTCCCTTCCTCTCTTCCTCCCTTCCTCTCTCCCTCCCTTCCTCCCTTCCTCCCTTTGTCTTTTCCCCCTTTTCACACTTCACCATGTTGCATGGCCTTTCGTGCTAGCTTGTCAAGAGAAGATATTTTAGGAGACATTAGAACATTCTTTAACTCCCATGTGCCCAAGGGACTTCGTTTACGATCCCAGGTTTGCTGGGCTGGAACGCCAAGGCCCAGGCTGCCTCTCCTGGACCATCTCACCCCCACAGGGACCTGTGCTTTTGGGTCCCCATGTGGCCACCAGACTAAACTGTTCATTATTCTCCAAACAGATTTGGCTTCTCCCTTCACGATTCCAGGTCTTTCTGGAGACCATTCCCTCCACTAGGATGCGTTAGTTGGGTAACAAGTGAAGCTAATTTTTAGAAAAATACTACAAAACAAAGCCTCTTAAATGAGACAAAGCCTCTTAAATGAGACAGACATTCATTTTTCTGTTTTCCATCCTTCTGAGATGTCACTTGAATTGCATAAATCTTTCTTGGACCACCCTAGGGAGACCTACTTACTCTATCTGTGTCCCTACATTGCTCTGTTTTTACCTCAATATAGTATTTTCCTAACCGTATCAGCACTCACCTGTTGACTGCCTTCCTCTCTCTGTACGCTGTGAATATTTTGAGAATAGAAATCTTGCCTTATTCATGTTTTCGTTCCTATTTCTCTTATAGTCCCTGGCTACCGTAGGTCATCAATACATTTCTATGAGAGAATGAATAATACATAGTTAGCCGAGGGACATCCTTAAATGGAATTCTATTGCAGGATTTCAAATGCTAAAATGTTAGTTCAAATGGACTTTTGATAATAACTCACACATTCATATAATGCTTAACTGATTACTGGGTGATTTCTTCCAAGTAATATATCTTTTTGATTCTCATCCTTGTACCAAACAGCAAGGCCAACAGAGCCTGTAATGTTGTTGCCAAGATACAGCTCAAGAACCAAGGCTTGGGATGTGTGAGGTTAGTTAGTATAAGCCACACACCCAGCAAGGGGCGGGGCCTTGCTAGACCGAAAGCCAGGTTCCCTCATTCTAAACCTTGTGTCCTTTAGCATTGAGGGTCACTCTCTTATTGGGTACAAGGGACACTGAGGCAAGGCCCCAGGGCTGGAACTCAGCCCCCCAGCACTGTCTCTCACTCCTTCGAGGCAATATTCCTAGCTGTGGACTCTAATGAAGAGCTTGCATTTTGAGATCGTTTGTGTCCTTAAGTAGATTATGCAAATCCTCTGAGCCTGAATCTCCTTTCCTATAAAGTTAGGGTAATAATATTCTGAAGTTATTGTGAGGATAAATGAGATGCGAGTAAAGTGCTTTGGCATATAGAGTAGACTCAATTAAGTGCCGACTATCAATCACATTATTATTAGTTTTTCTGAGAGCCGGAATCCAATTGTGAGTCTCTTCCAAATAGTATTAATTTCCTTTCATATTGTACCTATTATGAGCTAAGCATTTTATAGGACCCATTGTAACAACCTGTCCACTGGGATAGTTGGCAGATAGATCATGTGCCAGCAACACCCACATTTCCTGATGAAGAAATTGATCCTTGGTTGTTCCTTGAGTAAGAAAGACTAAATTTGAAACAGCGTTTCCCCTTTCATAACCATAGTGGAGATGATGGGAGCGAGGTATGCTGACCAGATTCTTTTTCTCAGTTTACACTGGAAAAGTCACCGAGAACCAGCAGTTGTTGATGGAGGAAGGGGCAGATGTGACTGACACACAGGCACACAGAAACCAGAAGGAGCTGAGACAGGTGATTGTGCTCTGAGAGTGAAGAGCGATGAGCTCCTGCTCCGGGAAGGACCACAGCCACCTGGTGGGTCAGATGAATGGAGCATCCGTGGTTCTGAAGGGCCTTTCCATCCTGGCCTTACAGAGGTTCTCAGATGCTCAGCTCCACAGGTATCCTCAGCTTCCTGTAGGAAGCTGCCTTCCTCTATCTCATATGTCTAGGCTTCTCTTTACACTAGGCAAATGGAGGACATCTTAGCTATTTTTAATTCAGAGACAAGCACAAGTAGTTATTGCTATTGTTATTTTATTTTATTTTTTTTAGGTAAAGGAATGTGAGATTCATAGAGGTTGGTCATTGTCCCAAGGCCACAAAGCCACTTAGAGACTGAGCTGGGATTGAACCCAAAGTTTTCCTGGGTTCATCATCATGGTCTGTTCTCTCTTAATTGCACTATAAAACCAACACTTGAGTATCTCTGGATTACACATAGTCTGTGGGGTTTTTTTGGATAAATTTTTTAAATGATAGAAATCATTTTTTCCACTGATCAGAAAGGATATGAGATCAGTTATGTAGAGGATAAGCTTTATATAAGAGAAGCGTAGGGATGTATCCCAGGTGTTTTGAAGATAAACGTGCCCTTTCTGATAAAAAAAAAAAAACTGAGAAAGAATGATCAATTTTAACACTCCTTGCTTGAAGGCACTTCCAAGACTCATGGAGCACAAAGGGACAGGGTTCAACAGGGTTGCTGGGATCTGGCTCCTGCAGAAATGGTCGATAAGTAGATAGTTATACATAAAACCTCTTTGACTGGTCAGGGCAGCAAGTGTTCAATATGTAGAAATTTCATTTCTTAAAGAAATTGCTTAATCATTTAAATGGGAAGAATTTTCATGTGCAACTAAGCTAAAAATGAAGAAAAATCAAAGTTTAATTAGAGAATAATAATATCAGTAAAAACACAGCATTATTGGGGGTAAATAGAAGTGTCTTTTCACAATGGCTGAAAATGTTGGAGGGGGGCATTTTTGACTCCCTAAGACTGAGTCTCAGTTTTACCACTTAACTGCATGACCTATGGAAAATTATTTAACTTCTCTAAGCTTCAGTTTCCTCATCTATAAAATGGGAATAAGAACAGGAAGTGCCTTATAGGCAATGACAATAAAGTGCTTAGCCCAGTGTGGAGCATGGAATGCTGTATAGATCTCTACTGTAGTTGCTTATCTTTGGCATTTTTGTTATTTCTTTATAAATACAAATCTCTGAAAATTATACCAAAGAAAGCCTCCGTGAAAATCTCTCGGTGGCTGTGTTTCTGTTATAGTCTGTCTGTCTCTGTCTCTCTGTCACTCTGTCACTCTGTCTCTCTCTATGTGTGTGTCTCTCTCTCTGTGTCTCTCTATGTCTCTGTGTCTCTCTGTCTCTGTCTCTGTCTCTCTCTCCCTCTCTCTGTCTCTCTCTGTCTCTCTGTGCCTCTCTGTGTCTCTCTGTCTCTCTGTCTCTGTCTCTCTCTCTCCCCCATTCTCTCTCTCTTTCCTTCATTCTTTATTTGTCTTCCCCTTGCTTCTACACTCTATTTAACTGGTTCAAATGTCCTGAAAGTCACTCATGTTGTATGCGAAATGGTCAGGACCATGGCCAGCAGCATTCTGCTCTGGATTTAATCTTCCTTTCTACAGCCACTTCCTAAAGCAGCTTAAAGTTTCCAAGACCTGGAAACAGAAACTTAAATTTGCCTCTAAGAGTTGAACTGGGAAATTAATGTGTAATTAACGAGGGAAAACATATTCAAAGCCATTCTAAAGAGACAGAATGGCTATCAGGCCCGAAGATCTTAACTCTAACCCAATTGACAGCATTAATATAACATCGAAGGGACAATACATTGCATAACTAAGACTTTTATGCTTTAATCATCACCTTTCCATTTCCCCTTCTCCAAACCCCTGAAATACACTATTCTACTCCGCTTCTATGAGTTTGACTATCATAAAAAGAGAGAGCAATAATATGTCTCAGAGGCATAGTTGTTCAGCTGCTCAAGGCATAGAAAAGAGAGAATTAAGGAAGAAACTGTAGGCTCTGCCCATCCAAACCCTGGTCAGAGGAGAGAGAGGCTTGGTCCTGAAATTCTTTCTGCTTATGTAAGGATATAAAAGTATCTTTATTGTGAAGAAGAATATCTGGGGCTATTATTGAATGATTATTATTGAATGATTATCAACTGTTATTATGATTAAATATTTAATCATATGAAAATGTCCTTGATAGGATTTTTTGTTCCCCAGGCAATGTTATTTGACTTTGTACATCACTTGCTTATGGAAAGAAAATGTGTCATCCCCCAAGTATATGTCATTTTCATAGGAAATAAGTTAATGTGTTACGAGGCTGATTTTAGAGTTTGGAGAGAGGCGAAGTACACGTCTTGCATTGAGAGTGTTGATGGGAGGGGCCGTTTCCTTCCAGACCTCGGCTCATGGGACTGCATCTTCCAGCTGTAGGAAACCAGAGTGTGTGGCAGTCGTTGGTTCAATGCATGGACCATATTGGAGACCGAACTCCGTTTGGTTCTTTGGAGGGCAGCACCATTTCTGGAATTCCCTCAGGACCATGGTGCTGCCGAGGCACCACTCTGGCTGGGATTGGGGGATACTTTGGGGATCTTCCACATGGGCATTTATATCTTACTTGATCAATCAGGGGACCATTATGAAGGTTCTACCAGCTGCTCAGTATGTATATCCCAGTTATATATTTGGGAATCAGGAAGATAACAACATGGATCCATCTGGCCAAAATTTCATCCATCACTCAGCCTCCACCAGTTTTTGCCTTATGAAGCATGTCGCCATTTGGGTCGGCTCTCAGCGTCTGAGGAGATGTTTTGTCTAATAGTTATGGATATTCTTTCCTCAAAGCAAGACTAAACTGACATGGTCACGGGATCTCTTAAGGAGAGGATTGGGGTGTATTTACTTAATGCACATGTGGTAGAGTTCTAGAATCCTTCCTCAAGGAGACTCAGCTTTCCGCTTCTACCTGCGGGCACTGGGCCTGTGAACTAATTTTCACATCTGGAAACTGGTCGAGGGGGCCACAACTTTTCATTTCAGGAGCCATCATTAGCCTCAGTTTCACCATCACTTCATTTTTCTGCTTGTGTGTATGAGTTGATAACACGTCAGTCGGCACTCCATCTTCTGCCCTGTGGGAACACCATGATTCTTGCAGGTCAAGGCATCCTGAAAGCTACTCCAAGCTTTCGGTACATTATGGTAATTATGCTGCTTTGCCTCCAAGCATTAAGTGTTGCACTTGGCCTTTCCTGTTCTGTGCTCCCATCATCTCCACTGATGTTAGGGAACTCAGTGCCATGGCAGCGGCCCCCCTGGGTAACTGTGACCTCCAGAAGACAGCACTACCAAGTGTCCTACTATGCACTTTGTATCTCCTTAAGGAAGTTAGTGACTCTGGGTTCTCTCAGGGAACAGACTCAGACGTGGGCTTGTGGGCATTGTACAATCATTTTATTCTAGTGTTTTTCTGCCTTCCTGGGCCTTCTCAGCTTGTCTTCCATACTCTTTCAAGATGTTCTGGTTTCTTCATATCATTTATTAGATGCCATCATCAAATCCAAGCTTTCAGATGCTGTGCCATCCAATTAGGAATCATTTCCAGCACCCTTCTGAAACATTAAACGTTTTGAGAAGTAGGTGAGGGCTCCCAAGGCAATCTTTTTTCTAATCTGTTATAATTCTCCCACCAAATGGACATGACAGTCACAAATGCTCCCTGTAAGCCCCAGAATCTTGCAGATACCTATTAGGGAGTTATTGCAATTCTCCTGATGTGTAGGGAATTTGTCCCAGAGCATGGCTTTCACTTGTTATTGGCAATGGAGATCTCAGCAAAGGTGATGGTATCGTTTGGGATGCAGGAGTCTTTCTTGCAGAAAGAGGCAGGTGAGGAAAGCTGAAGATGTGCCTAAAATTTATATCTGATATATTTGACACATTCTATGTTTTTTCCCCGTATGAAGCAAACATCATTTATGTTACCAAAAACGAGAGAACATATCCTTAAATATGCCAAAAGGTAGAAGACAACAGTGAAATGCAACAATTGTTTTTTAAAAATTTTCCATTGTAGTTTTATGATGATGAAAGTATAACATCTTTAAGGATTCAAAGCAGCTTGATCCAAACCTCCTTTATATTTTACAAATTATCTTCCTCTAGATTATTCCAGGTCATTGATGCAAGCTCATGAATATCTTCTGAGCTGTCATTTTTTCAAGATCTTTTTCTTCTTCCAAGGGTGGACCCAGGTTTTATGGGTGTCGAAACTTATACACTATTGGAGTCATTCTTTATCAGCCAAGGATCTCTAGTGGAACAGAACCAGTAGGAATCCTATTGGCTTCTACTAGTGTGCGTGCACACACACGCATGCACACACATTTATTTATTTATTGTAGAAATTAGGTTCCACAATAGGAAGGCCAAGAAGTCCCACAGTCTGCCATCTAAGAGCTGGTGGTGATATTCAGCCTGATAATGAAGGTCTGAGAACCGGAAACACCCATGTCTGTCTGAGGGCAGGAGAATGTGGACATCCCAGCTCAAGCAAAGAGGGAGAATTCACCTTTGCTTCACCTTTTTGTTCTATCCAGGTGCTCACAGGATTGGGTGATGCCCTTTCTACGTTGACAAGGGCAGCCTTTGCTCATCCTGCAGATTTGAATGCTAATCTCTTCTTGAAACACCTTCACAGATACACCCAGAAATAATGTTTTACCAGCTTCTGGGCGTCCCTTAGCTTAGCCGAGTTGACATATAAAATGAACTCTCACACTCTTTTAAAAAAAGGAAACTAAATCACAAGTACATAATTAGGTCCAGGGCTTTCAAATGAGCCTTTCAAGTGAGGGGTCCTAACGCTTAAACTTCATTGGCTTTATAATCAATCCATTTCTGCTCTCGCCATTTTAAAAGAGAGTACCTCTCAGATTCTTGGAACAGTCCAGAAAATCTACATATTCTGTGTCTGTGGCTGATAGACTCAGATCCTGTCATCTTCGTCATCTTCGTCGCTCCTGCCACATCTGTCCCTGTTGTGGCCATCAACACATCTGTTGTGGGGCTTCATTTCCTGGTGCTTCCTTGATCTTCTTGATCCAGTTTTACTACTCACTCACCAGGTGGCATCATAAAAAGCTTTCAGACGATAGCCAGGAATCATGTCCTCAAATGGTCATCACATGACTTGTTAACTAAAATGCTGAGTGGCCGTGGTTGTCCCCTGGTGCCACCAGGGACTAACCGGTGAGTGTACATACTTGCAGGCATCGACATATTCATTACACCTGCCGTCCGGATTTCTGAGATGCTAAGACTGCTCAAGCGTATGTGAGTGACAACCAGCCAGGACCTCATGCCTAGGTTTTCTGATCTCAGGGCAAATTTCCCTTTCATTATGTCGAAACATCTCCTGATGTTTAAAAAGCCTTTGGGCAGATGGCATCAGCATAGGTGCCGTGGGCATCTGCAGGAGGGGAGAGGTTTTCCTGGTTGGCAGAAACAAGAAATGTTTTCCTAGCGGGCTGAGTGAGATTATGCCACCTGGTCCTAGAAGGCAGATGACAGGAGTGTTGGCCTTTGGCCATCTGCCAGTTAGCTTTAAGCCTAGGCATCCCCAGCTTGTCACGCCAGAATGATACAAAGCCTCTTTCTCTGAAAGCCCAGTGGCGGACAGCGCTCCCATTTCTGCTCGTAATGGCACAAGCCCCGGGTTGGCAAAGGCAAATATATGACTGTGTTCTGATTATGGCGGAATTAGTGTGGGAGGTGGGAAGTGGCTTTTTGATTATCTCGATGGCAGTTGTGAGGGGGAGCCAGAAAATATATTGCTCCATATACTTTGATCTCCGTGCAATTCTAGATGTCTTAATACGTTTCTAAAATTTCAATGCAAATTACACTTTCATGTGGAGTCATTTGACTCTGCGTGGAAGTGGGGGAGGAGGAGGGCAAGCCCATACATTGGCAGTGGGTGGGACATCAGATGGAAGGGGAACCCCGTGTCCTCAGAGACTCACTAACCGGGGAGACCTCAAGCGAGTCCCCTCACCTCTCAGAATCTGATCTCGCACACTAGGCATCTGATTCTCGTTTGCCTTCTTATTACTCTAGCACATGCTGCTACTTCAGGTAAAGAAATAACAGGTATATTTGCTGACACACCACATGATTCCAGTATTTAAAGAATTCACACCTGCATTGTGAATGATGTATGTTTTGAGATGTACCCAAAATGTTCTGTTCAACATTAAAAGTTTGAGTCCTCTCGAGGCATCTTATTGTTGGGTTCTTAGTGATATCAAGACTGTTTTTAGTGCTTTTAGTCCTTCGTATTTACCTAGGAGCCAGTTCTGCTCTATCTAGCAGATCTGGATGGGGTTAGTTTTAGTGAGAGGGGGTTGAGTCTCTGTTAAGAAAGGCAAGAAGAGGGTGGCATGGGGAGGGTGGGGTTGGAGAAAGTGGAGGGAAGGATAGAAGGGGTTTCTAAACAGGTTTAATCTCCAGCCTTTTCTTTGGAGCTGGACCAGACCACCTCTTCGTACAGGGCTGTGTTCACTCTGTTCTCAGCACTGTTTGCCTTCACGGCCGAGTCTTCAGCCTCGCCCAGGGTTATTTATCCTCACCAGGACCTATTTCAGCTCATCCCACTTGGAGATGCTGAATCCCAAAGGGCAGAGCATCCTCCACCTGCAGCTTGGCCCTCTCTCAGCCTCTGAGGACCCAATTTAGCAGATGACGACAGCTGTGTCTCACTTTTTAATGGAAAACTTGTAGCTGCATTAAATAACCACATCGGTCATTTACTGATGATCTCAGGCAACCTTTGCAATGCTTCTGAGTCTTGTCTTACTACCTGGCCCTTCACAGATGTAGTCGCTGGCACTCAGAGAGTCTAAGTAGCTTAGGTTGGGGTCCTGTAGCTAGTGAGTATCAGGAGTGGAACCTGGACCTTTCCCAAAGTCTCACCCTTTTGCAAAGCACACATCCTTGGGCTACGCCACAGGGCGCAGACTGGCTGTCACCGCGAGACCAGCGGGGAAGCTGGGCAGAGCTCTCCTCTCCCTTGTTCCTACTTTACTGAATGAGCTGGAAACTTCTCCCAACACTTCTGCCTTTTCAAGAAAGTACTGGCAGAGGGCATTTTTACTCCTCTTGACATGCCTTACAGGGTATGAGACTGTTATGGAGGGCAAAACTTTGAAGAGATCAGGGCTAGAAAATATGTTTCAGGTCAGGGAGAATTGAATGGAGGGGAATATGGCCGTAGATTTCATGGACAAACTTCCACCTGGGGGTCTTGGCCAGGCACGACCCCGTGACAGTATAAAACTCTCCTATGCATCTTGCCTGCAGCCAAAGCAACAGGCGAGTTACTAAGAAGCAGAAGCTCTGGAGTAAAGAAATAGAGGTTTCTCCTTGGTTGGGAAGGGGACTAATGTACAAGCAAGAAAGCAACTTCGGTCTTGGCAGGTGCCTGTCATTTCCCACGTAACTGTACCCCTCTGAGTCCTAACGCCTTTATCTGCAGAAGAGATGCAATTATTCTTGTCTTTAAAAACTGTACTAGGCTTTGGCAAAGACAGATGGGAATATATATGATAAAAAGTGGAATATCCTTAGGGATGGAGGTAGCGTTTGACTCTAAGGAATTTATGTTATTAATTTTATTCAAAAATTAAAAATGGATTAGGAAGGGCACAAAGGCATTTTATTGCTCTAAGCTGTTAGAAGTTTCCAGCTGAATGGACCCATCCAAGGCTTTCTTCAAATGAGCAGGATTAAGCTTTTATTTTTATCAATCTGGATGGTTTCTTTGCCCGGCACAATTTTTAAACCTCATTGTGATTCATTTTTGACTCTCGAAACTTAGGCTGAGCACATTTTCGTAGTGAGGCAGGCTGGATTGACATGCAAAAGATTACATAAGATGGGTTTATAAAGCATGCAGAAAACAGGGGCAGCAGCTAATTTGGTTGGGATTGGATGCCTACAGCAGGAAAGTCAGGTGTTTATTTGCCTCCTTTGGCAAATAAACTCTGCCTAGAAAATAAGGAAATTGTAAGCTGAAACCTTGCTTGTTCTAAACATGTATAAACGTGACTTTAGATATATTTTTTCTTGTTCATTTTCAATGTGGCTTATAGCCAAGAGTATGGACAATAAGTCAGCAGAAGATCAGCTTTCTATGGACCAGCGACTTGAACTTGCCTGGATTGTTTTGCTCTTCACCGTTAGGCTCTGCATTTGTGAGATGGAGGTATTAACACCCTCCATTGGGTTTTCACGGAGTGTGGCAGAGACTCCTAAGTGCCTTCCTTATATTGATTCTTTTTTTTCTGGATAAGAAACTCGCTTATTTGTTCACAGTAGCAAATGCCCAGCTAACTACTACAGGTCCACAGCGTCCTACACAGTAGAACTGGCAAGTGGGAGCTAGGAGGAGATCTTCCATGGGTCTCTGGAGTAGCTTTTGATTTCCAGAGAAAAGGGGGCAAACAGGTCTGGCGCATCTTTCTGTGGAAGTGATGTCTGGAGTGGTGGTAGCCACCTTGCGAGTATGAGAACAAAGCTAAGGATGGCGGAGCAGAACAATAGCTTACTGTAGGGTTCCAATAGCACCGATAAAGAGTAGAAGTAAAACTAGAAAGTTCCCACCTATGAAATGGAAGAAAGATAAACCTGATGTGTAAAAGCCACACTTAGTTTGCTTATACATGTATCTAAATGCATTCTTTACCGATAAAGTAAATAACATATAATCCATAATTGCATAGCATTATGCTTAGAACATGATGGAGATCTATTATGTTGCTTCCGCCTCCTCATGTCACCTAGCGAGTGTTCTGAGCAAGGTAGGATTAATTAAGGTATACATTTTTAAAATCGGGTTACCAAACATTAAACATCCGTGGTGTACTAGACATCTTGCGACACTCTGGAAATACAAAGATAGATGAGACTGAGCCCTTGCCTCTGAGACATTCAGAATCTCAGCGGGAAGATGATTGATTACAATTCCAAGAAATAAGTGCAATTGTGGAAAAATGAATATGATGCTTCAGGAACATGGGGTAGAAAACCGAGTGTCCACAGATGCGAAACGAGCACACAGGGGCAGAGACATCTTCCATCTTGGGACAGAGGCAACACCCAGCCTGAGACTGTTGCAAAGATCACCCAGCAAGGTCGCCATAGCTGCCCATGTTGTGGCATTGAGTAACCAAGAATTTGACCTAGCTCTCTTAAATATCATAATAAAAATAATAGTAGTGAGCATTTGTGGGTCATATCCTTGGTGTCTGGCGCTCAACAACGATGATCCCATTTAATGCTCACACCACGAGCTGAGCTAAGAACTATAATTACTTCCCCTTTTAGAGATGAAGAATCTGAGGTTCAGTGAAGTTGAGTGACTCACCCAAAGCCACGTAAGTGGTAGGACTGGAGCCCCGTAGATCAGACTCTACACCTTGTAGCTCTTACTTGGTATCAGTGAGGTCTGTCTTATCAGATGCCTTGGCGGCATCTGTGGCATTGGGTCCTTTTGCTCCCAACATGTACTTATGACTTAATTTGTGATATTATGACAGTCATGTGAGGGGCTGCTTTCTGATTTGGTATCTGCAACCCCTATCTGTGCAAGTTATACTAAGTAGAAGAAAATAAATTACTGTTATTTCAACTTGTTCTATTCTGACCTGTTTGTTTTTATGTCTCCATAATACTAGTCACCTCACAGAGACCTGGAACCCTAGGGTATGAGGGTTGGGGGCAGATTCAGAGGGTGATAAGAAGGCTTCCAGAGTTTTGTTATTGTGTTGGTTTGGGGGACAAGTGGAAGCAGAGAAAATTTCAGGAAAGGGATGGCCCTTTAGCTCTATTTAATTGGATTATTTCGTGTTAATATTGTTTTGGGCTAGGCACCAAATCTAGCATGGTGATTGGAGGTCTGAATTTGGAAAGCTATTTCCAGTGTCATGGATTCATGAGGGATAGGCTGGTTGGGTCTGAAGAATGAATCATACTGGAACTTCTTTGTGAAACTGGGAAGTTGTAGAAGGGGAGCTGAAGATGCAATATTCTTCAGCTCCCCTTCTGACCGTCACATATTGGCAGTGCCCTCATTTACAGCATTCTTCATACTATGAGTTTCGGCTGCACGTGCATACCAACCTCTCTGCTGTTTGTAAAGCACTGCATAGGCAGTATTCATTTGAACATGTCAAGAAGCGTGTGAATTCAATAGGGATTGTTATATCTATTGTACTGTTGAAGACACTGAGGATCAAAGATGTGAAATGACTCGCTCACGGCCTCCCAGCTAGGAAAGGAGCTGAGATGAAGTTTTTGAACTTTAGGTGCCGTGTCCTTCCCAGGACACCCTGATGCTTTCCTGACCTGATGTTGGACCCTGGCATAGAGCAGCAGCGTATTCTGTGGCGTATAAGCTTTGGTGACAAGGGGTTCTGGACTCAGGTTCGTTTAGCCTCTATTCATGGAATTTCAGGCATGTGGTGCGCACTAGGGATAAGAGTGAGCAGGACACGTTGCCTGACCCGGAAGGGCTTGCAGTCCAGGGGGAGAGACAGGAAGTTAAATAGGTACCTACATTTATTCCAAAGTAAGAGGAGGGCATGCAGGAGGCTAAAACTGCTTATGGGAGGACAATGAACCAGACCCAGAAGGTTTAAAATCAGGAGAGAGGGGTCACCTAAGGTGAGATCTCTTGAGTGGTCGTGAGCTAGCCAGAGGAAGAGCAGAAGATGGAGAATGGAGAAAGTGGAACAGTGTTTTCAGAGGCCAGCCATGTCCTCCCTTGACGAGGATATGTCACCAACTCCCTTCCCCGCTCTGTTTCCCTATTTTCTCCACACTTTGCTCCCAGCATTTCTGCAGCTTAGTGGAAGCAAGCCCTTTATGGGGCTCTCTGCTCCCTGTAAAGTGGCAGGACATTGTCTGAGCATCCACAGGCAGGTTAGAGAAAGTTCTTCCCTTTGTTCTAGAGGACTTTGTATGTGCCAAGACAACAGCCCCAGCTTCTGGTATCGTACGTTTTGCACATACATCAAAGTGATTGGTGAGGAATTAATCATATTAATTCCTATTTTTTAAACATTTTAGAGTTTGACATTTGAAGTTTGTCTCCCACTTCTTCTATTGGTAGAAGCAGTCACTTACTATGGAATGATTTTCCTGTGCTCTTTCTGGGAAGAATCACCAGAGGGGCCTCTCTTGGTTATGCTAACGAAACACGTGTGTGAAGTCATAGGGGCTCTCTCGATGGCCTTGTCAAGCTACCCATCTCAGTCCCCTTTGCTCTGAAGAGCTCTCAGCTTCTGAGGATAAGGTGGCAGATTTGCACCAGAGCTGAGTAGTCTCCGGGGAGAAAGTCATGCATGGTGGCTGCAGACAATCACCACTGAGTTCTTCATGTCAGTGGCAGGGATGTGCTAGTAAATGTTCAACAACTAGCTCTTGAGAAAAGGATGCACATATAAACGTTTATAAGTTCATTATAAGTCTTATAGACATACAAGTTGTATAATACATATTCTATGAATAATAATAAGATCTACAATACTCTTCATTGTAAATTCTAGGTAGCCAGTTGATTCTCAGAGAATGTTTCAGTTGATTTTTTGCCAAACTCTTGAATGCATAGCTAACTTAGGTTGCGGTTTATGATTGCGTGCAGTCACGTGAATAGTTAGCATATATTTTCATGTAAAGGAGTAAGATGAAAGCAAAGCAACTAAATTAATGATGAGATGTATTTCTTTAAGAAATCTGATAGTAGTTTTTAAATACTGGAAGAATATTTTCTCAATTTCTTTTTGTAATAGCTACAAACACTTAATTTACATAATTATTTACTCCATTACATAACTATGAGTATGAAGGCCTGAGTCACTGAGAGCTCCAAAAGAAAATATTCCTGAGAATGGGACAAAAATAGAAGAAGGTGAAATAGAGAAATGCAGCCAGTGAGACAATTTGATGACATTGCTTTGGCCCCTGGGTCTAGCCACACCTGACGACATCCTACCTCTCCAGGTTTGTTACATGAGCCAAAAAATTTTTCTTTTTATTTCCATTAATTTAATTCAAGTTGTATTTCTCTTACTTTTGACCCAAGGAGACCTAATTAGTCAATTATAATTCCTCCCAAAGGGAGAAGTCTCGAATATTTGGCTAAGGAACTTAGACTTCATGGAAATTCAGTATTCAACGATGCATAGCTTCTCATTGTCTCTCCAGTGCCAAGTTCATTACCTACCACTTCTTAGGCCCTAATTCAGTATTTGGTGTTTGAACACCTGACTGTCTTGTTTTTGGACACTGGACCATCTCCCATCTCATCAAACAGACTCCATCCTGACAAATTGCAGCCTTCCTTCTTTTCCATGATTAGTCAGCCTTCTAGTTTTTTTGAATCTAATCAATGTCATCTTCTCTTTTGCCTATGACTTTAAGTTGGCAGATTTAAGAAAAAAAATTCAAAGGTCTTTTGAGATACCCATCGTGGTCCCAGGTCCAACACGCCCAGAACCTTGGTCACAGGTGACCCACGAGATGGAGCTACTTCTGATTTGTAGTGGATTAATTCATCAGTCAACCAGGCGCCCAGTTGTTTCTACTTGAAGTCTTCTTTCCTTTCCCCAGGAACCTTCCGGAGCAGACAGGGATTATTTTTGGCTCAGACCCATCTTGTCAAGCTCACTGCCACCTCCAGTTCACAGGCTGCCGCACCAGGGGCAGCTACTGAAGCCTCGTGCCCAGCGGCAGCTATTCTGGGATGTTTGTGCTTGACCTTCCCAAGGGCTTCCTGGCTGACTCAGCCCCGGTCGAGCCCCCATCGCGCTGAGCCAGGGTGGCTCAGCGGCCTGTTTTTATGCCTCTAATCAAAGAGCAGCATCCTCACATCTTGCAGTCAGCCGTGCACGCTGACTTGGGAAGCAATTGTGGGCTGCTAAATTTAACCCCAGCCACTTTAGGAAATGAGATGCTGAGAGATTTTGAGACTAGAAACCGGGGGCATTCTCTGTTTTTCTCTCTCTTTTATTTTCCTTCTGATGTTTGAGTTGACTGGTTGAGTTAATTCCTGGTTGAACTATCCCTAATTACCTGCGCCATCTTGGGAAGGTTACTTTACTACCGTGAGCCCTAGCCCTTTCCCTTCTTCCCACCAAATGGTAATAATAAAATCTGAGTAGTAGGGTTGTTTTAAGGATTAGAAATAAATAACTAGTTTAGAGGGTCTGATACAGTGCCTGGCCTCTTGTTGATAGCTATGTCATTCTAACTTCCCATTTTCAGTATCTAGCATGGGGTCTACCATCTTCTGAGTATGCATTAAATGTCAAGGGAATCAATGAACAAAATAAAGAATGAATGAGTGTTGATACCACGGCTTTTGTCATTCTTTTTCTGCCCTACTTTACCGTTTAAATGGGCTAGATGATCCGTATGATACGTACTAAGCACTTTGGACAATCTCCTGTCCCAGCAAACACGCAGAGTCCATCCTGACACTGCCCATGTCCACTTGTGACTTCCGCCTCTGCCTTCTCTACTGACATCCAGCTCAGCACTCCTGAGCTCTGACCCGGTCCCCATACACTCACGACTCTGAGGACCCTTCTACACATGCCACTCTGGCTGGCCCTGACCCTCCTAAGATGTGATGCTGAGGGACTTTCCTTCTCACTCCTCTCTGTGTAAAGATGCTCCTGTTGCCAAGCTGGGTTCGCCCCCGGGCTCAGCTCTCCCTCTCCCGTGGGTGAGGAGGGGGCACCTCCCCCAGGCCACACCCATCACAGCCTTCAGTTCTGGATCCCCTACTCGGTAACAGTGAACCTCTTCATCACGAGGCTCCATCTTTTGGCTCAAATCTCTTGTACAGTGTTCTTTTTGTTCCAGACACCCAGCTTCCAATCACTGTCCCCCAAACACATATAGCTGGACATGTAATGGACTCCGTGTAAGTGTGCGTTGTTAGTATAACATTATTATTAATCGTATCAACCTTCTCTGATATGCAGTCTTTATGGTCTTCCAGATTACATTTGGTTATGTCCTAAAGGCACAGCTCAAAGCCGACTCATTAACGAAAACAACCTACAACAGCGACAAGAATGCTCATGGCTGATTTGCAACCAGCACTGTCAGTGGGCCATGCTTGGTGGCTCACACTTTCATGCACTCACTCGCTCGTCATAGCAACCTGATGAACTTGCACTCTCACCTCCCTGTTGAACACATCAGTAAGTAGTTGGAGAGGTGGAGAAGGGATGCACCGTTGTAGGGTGCAGGACCAGAAAGTGAACCCACAAACTGTGACTCCTGGATTAATTGAAACTTGACCTCTTAGACCTCAGATTTCTCATCTCTGAGACTAATATATCTGCCTCTTAAGTTTAGGAAAAAGATTAAATTCCATACTACCTGCAAGGCA
Source organism: Macroglossus sobrinus (assembly GCA_004027375.1). Classification (NCBI taxonomy): domain Eukaryota; kingdom Metazoa; phylum Chordata; class Mammalia; order Chiroptera; family Pteropodidae; genus Macroglossus; species Macroglossus sobrinus. Next base: position 57,190 of record PVKZ01003962.1, read on the forward strand.
CTTGGTAGAGTGTCTGGCACAGAGCAGCATTCAATAGATGCTAGTGAAGGTGACGGTGATGGTGATGAAGATGTGGACAGTGACGAAGAAAAAGATGTCAGTGCATGCTCATCTGAAGTCCACATCCCTTCTTCAGATTAGTCTCTAGCCTCTCAGTCTAAAAAGCCTGTGGATTTGATTATGTCATTGTTTAATTTTCCTTGTACTTATATTTTGCTATAAACTTCACAGCAAAAAAAAAAAAAAAAACACCACTGCCCAGATCTTTCTTTTTGTCCTTGTGGGCCTCAGTTTCCCCTCTGGAACAACAGGATTGCTGTTTCCCAAAGTTTCTTTGCAACACGACAGCCTCTGATTCTATAAATGTTACTTATTCTGGCTTCTCTTCCCTTGTCATTCTACCTCGCACACAGTAATCACTCAATAAATATGTACTGAATTATTAACATCTAGAAGTGAAAGCTCAGGTTCAAGAAGGCTCTTTCATTTTGACTTGGGAGAAGGAGGAAAAGTTGTGACTCAGTTTGAAGATGCGTTACATCTGATGTCTAGAGCGCTCACCGGAGGGAATTGCAAACTGGGCCATTTATAGGTGGTAGAAATAGAGTGAGCTTTGAAAAATCGGGCAATCGCTTTCCCAGAGAGGCACCTGGCTTTCATTCTTCTCTTGCGCAGATGTATCTGCATGGGTTTTATGGGTCCTGTTGGCTGGCTTTAACTTCGAGGGAAGGAAAAGATGAGAGAGGAAAAGTGAGTTAAATTTAGTGAATGAGCTAGCACAAGGCTCCAGGTGGAGGCTGCAGGCAGCAGCTACTTACTTGGCCTCCCTCAGAGATAGAAATAAAGTCTTCCTGAAAATAGAGAAAAAGGGAAGAGGAAGAAGCGATGTGTCATGGCAGAGGTGCCAACGTTCTCTTTTCCTCCGCCTCTCACTGTAGGTAGCTTCTGTCGTTACCTGTTCAGTAAGAATTTCTGGAGTGCCAGCTATAGGCCAAGTCTTCCTTGAGACCCTGGGATGCAGAAAGGAGCAACACACAGTCCCTGATTTGTATGAATCGCCCTTTGGTAGGGCAGACATACGCATAAGCAATCACCAGAATATACCATGACGTCTCATATGATGGAGCTGTGTGCAAGGAGTGTTGGCATCAACAAACACAAACACCCCACGGGGGCAGGGATAATGAGGGCAGAGGCGAGGGCTCATGTGAGAGGAACATCTGTGCTGGTGGTTGAAGGATCAGTGAGAGCTTTGGGACTGGGGGTGGTGTGCAAATTATTACCCATGTGTGCAAAGCGTGGAGGTGAGAAGGTCCACAGCAACTTAATTGAATTTGGTCAACGCTCTTGGGGATGTCAGCTTTCTGCTCCTCCGGGAAAAAGCCCTGTTACTGGAATAAATGCTTTCTTGCACTCTCGTGTTTGCTTATTTGCTTCTCTTCGTCTTCCTTTCTCTGTCCCTAGATCACCTTGCAGCTAACTGTCTTCATTTTTGGTTACACCTCTGTGAAGTCAGGGAATGTGGCCGCTTCCATCATGCTGATATTCTGTAGCAGCAGAGACCACAGTGCATCTTTGAGTGGAGTCAGAGAGAGAGCGAGATCTATAAGGAGGCCAAGGAGAGAAAAGCTACGATAGGGGAATAACTTGCAATGGCCAAGAAATTCCAAAAGTTTCTCCAAGAAGAAACAAGGGTTTTTGCGTCCCTACGATCTCCCCCAAACTCCTCCCACCAACTCCATTCATCCATGTCTGTCATCCTAAAGGCCGTGAGTGTTTTGGGTCTTGACTCAGAATTACATTCCTTATCTCAGGGGGAGGGGTCAGGGAAGGGGTGAGGACAGCTCCATCAAGGCTAAGGCTGTGCCTCTTACTTTGAAAAGCTCACTCCCACCATGGAGGGCAATTTTTCATGATTATTTAGTTCAGATAAACAAGAGCATCCTTGACTTCACCCACTGAACTGACAAATAGAGCTTTAGAAGCTGTGGAAGGGCATCAACAAACTTTAGCTATACAGGGTCAAAGGAAAATTCCAACCCAGACGTTCAGGCGGCCACTCTCTCGGGCTTGTTCTTTGGACAAACAGGCCCACTGAGCACTAAATGGATCTTAAGAGCAAACCACTTCCTTCAATTTGCTTTTGTGTCAGATAAGCTATCTCATTATTGATAACGACGAGTGTCCATATTTGTTTAAAGAGCAATTTAAAGTCCCTGATTTATATTCATGAGTGATTAAGTAGCTGCATAGTTTCTGTGTACTTTTCCCCCCCTTGGCATAATAATTCATTGAAGTTTTAATGCAGATTTAGATTTAACAGATAGTTTTCCAATTTTGCCGGGGACGCTGTCTTCTTCTCTCCAGAAAATACAATTATCCTTTGCTAGACTTTGTAAAGGATTAGAAGGGAGAGATTTTGGGTTTCTGACCTTGCTTAATATTTTATTTTATTTTATTGGATGTGACTAAGTGAACCAAGGTGAGTTTTCTAAGACAGGTGTTGCCGCTGAGTGACAGGGGACTGGATTATTGACAGCCTAGCCCCTGAGGTAGCTGGACACTGCCTGGGGCACCTATACACCCAAAGCCAGTTGACTTTGAGCATATCACCTTCACCTAGACTTCCCCACAGATATTGTCATTTTTAAGAGGACCATGACACAAATAAGGTTGAGAACTACTGCCAAAGAACTCACCTATCTTCTCATCAGAACAAATCTCATGGATGTCCTGGTGGTGGACTTTTTAGGACTCTATGAGAATATTTGAAATGCTTGGAAGATGGGGAGAAGCATGCATGTACATACACAGACCTACAGGTGTATACACGCATATCTGTATTTGCCATTATGAGCTTCTAATAGGGGCTTTCGGGGAGCTGGCTATTGAAACCAGGGAAATAAGCTCGGGTTGTCAGTCCAAAGAATTATCATGGAAGTAACTCAGGAAAAGAAACAGGGTCGCAATGTGTCGGAACTAGCTGGATGCGTACCTAATGCGTTTCCTTCTCTCTGTAGACATTTACCTAGACTGTGTTTCTGAGTCTTCCTGGCAGGTATGGAAGTGGCGAGAGGACTGAGTTAAGACCAGTGGGATGGAGGGCTGATATCTGCCACTTTCATGTTTGGCCAGAGAATGCAGGCAATTCTTTATATCCTTTCAGCCACTTGCAAGGCTGAGTCCCAGGAAGATACTGTGGCTTGAGTCTCTGAGCTACAGTGTAAAGGAGATGCTCCCTCCCAACCTCAGTGGGTTGAGAGCAGAGCAAAAAAATGAGTCTTGCTTGTGTTAAGACAGAGATTTTGCGTGTTGCTAATGCGATTACTTTGTAAATAACCGTTTCCCTGACATCCCTCACCTGCCAGCACAGCTGACCAGGGTTCCCGTAGCAACGGCCAATCCCAGCCTCTCCTTGGTGTCTGAAGTTGGGCTAACTCAGTTGATCTCACTACTCCCTCCTTTTACTTATTCTGGAACAATCTGCTAACTTCAAGACAAAATTGTGCTCTTTTTTTTTTTTCCCTCAGTGAACAAAACGACCTCCATTATTGTGTGTGCACATCATCGTGTTATTTTGCATTTCTGCAGAAATAAACAGACATAAAAACCATCAATGAAAAGCTCACAATTTGTATTTTACTCAACAATGAAAAACTGAAAACTCCCTCTAAGATCAGGAAAACACAGGGTCACCATTCTCACCACTTCTATGTAAAATAGTTCTGAACGTCCTAGACAGAGCAATTAGGCAAGAAAAAGAAATAAAAGAAATCCAAGTTGAAAAGGAAGAGGCAATTTTATCTCTTTCCACAGATGATGTGATCTTATATGTAGAAAATGCTAAAGTTTTTCCAAAAGAAAAACTAATTAGTTAGAACTAATAAACTACTTCAGCTAAGTTGCAGGATACAAAATCAACATACAAAATCAGTTGGATTTCTCTATACCAACATCGAGTAAAAAAATTAAGAACACAATTTTATGTACAGTAGCATAAAAACAGTAAAATACTTAGGAATAAACTTAACTGAGGTAAAAGACTTGTACGCCAAAAACAACAAATTATTGCTGAAAGATATTAACGAAGACACATAAATAGAAAGGCATTCTGTGTTCATGGCTTAGAAAATTCAGTATTGTTAATGTCCCAACTCCTCAATGCAATCTCAAGATTCAGTGCAAGCTCATGTGTGTCATGTGCAGCTCAAAACTGGGGGAGATTTACTTTTTTTTTTGCTGTTAAAAGACAAGTAGAGATATAGACAGCCGGAAATATCTCCATTGTTACAAAATGGAGGCTGCTGGGGCTGTTGAACAGCTGCCCAGAAGAAGCACCTGGACCCAAATGAGACTTCGTACAAGAGAAATAACTTATCTTAAGCCAGTGAGCTTTATGAGATTGTCTGTTACTGCAGCATATTCCATCATATTCTGCTAAAATAATTATTTAGGGTTTTTGGTTGCTTTGAGCACTAGAAGCAGACTCTGGCTATTAAAAGCAAAATGTGTTGTGAAATATAGAATTATATTATAACCAGATATACATTTTTGGAAGAATGTAGGGTATCTAACAGAATCACAAGGAAATCTGGATGCAGGCTTTGAAGGAGGACCCTGGTCAGCCCTGTTGATAAAGCAGAATTGAATGGGCAATGTGAATCAATTCCAGCTATGTTCTGTCCATGTTGCTGTGTGTAAAATTCAGATTCCCAAGAGAGAATGTTAGGATGGCTAGATTTGGGGTCATCCGCCCACCCTTGGCCAGAGGAAGGAAGGAAGGAAATCTTGACAGCCAATCCTGCTAAAATTGTGTGCAGTGGGGAGAAATTGTTCCCCAAAAGAAAATTGGGGTATGTTACAAAACGGACAAACAAATGAACAAATAAACACGCAAACAAACAAACAAAAAAACTCTGGAAAGGAAATAGGAGCAGCCTACCCCATAATTTCTGTTTCACTAACAGATATTCTCTGTCTCCCCCTGGGCTCCTGCCTCCACCTCTAGCTTTGTTTTAGTGGCTTGCCCTGACATCGGGTCCTTGACTTTGCTTGACCAACATTGCTTCTGCTTCAGCTCTCAGGAGTCTGGAAGGTACAGGATGGAAACCTCAAGCAATCATTGGACCTCCTCCTAGCCCAACAAGCTCCTCTCACCTTTCCCTTCAAGGTGGCAGGAGTGTGAATTGCTTCAAGATTGGATGGCTCAGGACCAGGTATGAGGCATGAATAAGCACCGGAGTGCTCCATTAGCAAGGAGCCCAGCCATTGTGGACTCTGAACTGCGAGAATCTTTATCAGCCTATCAATTACTGACCAGAGGGAGCTAAGATTTCCAGCCACATAATCATGCTGCCCAAGAAAAACACCCCCAGAGAAATAAAGTGAAAAATTAGTCTGTTTGTATATCTGACAGTTGGCTGAGTGCAACATTTATTAGTATGTGCTTTCCGAGTAGGGAGTCTGTTTACGAGCTCTAGTGATGTGTGAGATAATTTTTCTATCTGAATGTTTTCCCCACCTTGGTCAGCTGGTTAACTGCTCTCCAGTGGTTCCTGGCAAGTTCCGTTTGTGCTGTAGGTGCACCCGCAATGTCCATTCACAGCGGCTGAGAAGGGGGCGCTTTGAGAAAGAGTGAACACGGATCAAAGGAATCCATTTTCCCCAGACCTGTGGTTCTCAGACCTGGCCACACACTGCAGTCACCTTGGGGAGTTTTAAAAACCCTATCGATCCTGGCTTCCATCCTAGACCAATTGAATTAGAACATTTAGGTATATGGCCCAGGCATGAGTGTTTTAAAAGCTGTAAACAAATATTCATAGCAAAATTATTCATGATAGCCAAAAGTAGATATAATCCAAGTCTGCATCCACGATGAATGGATACATAAAATGTGCTATAGCCACAGCACCTGCCATAGCCCAGTGAAGAGGACAAGGAGACAGAACCTGGCATCCCTGCCCTCAAGGCTCTCACACTCTAGTGGGAGGGACATACTACAAACACAATTGTCCTATGGAATGATTAATGCACTATCTGTGAAGGACAAAGAAAGCCTAGAAAAAGGCATACCAGTGATGGGACTCAGTTTCCTAGAGAACTGTAGGCCCGAGTTGCACCTTGAGAAAGGGAAAGACACCAGCAAGGAAAGCCAGGGGAAAGGAAGAGGGTGTGGCAGTCATTGGGGATGGATGAGCAAAGGTGCACACTGATGCGGTGACTCAGGCTGTGGATACTCAGAACTAAGCTCTGTCAGTAGAAACCTTCCCTGATTCAGCCTGAAAAATTCCTCTTCTCGATATCCTTATGCCCAACTCACAGGACTGTGGTGAGCAGCTAGATTAAGTGAATATATGTCAAAATAATGTGCAAAGTGCAGAGCAAAATAAAAATTAAGCTTTTGACTTTTCAAGGTAGCTAATGACGGCGGAGAAACGCAGACGCTAGAGCTAGCATTAACTCACTCCGTGGATGGAGGTAGTGAAATCCACTGGCGATTTAAGAGTTGAATTATCCTGGGGGGAAATTAGCATTTCAGAGTCTTATCTGTGCAGTCATGATAGTTAAAACACCTTCTCTGCAAGGAAAAATGCAAGTATGTTCTTTCTAAACTGTGAAGCATTGTATAAATATTTGGTGACTCTGTCATCCTTCTCTGTTTCCTTATTTTTCCTCAGGCCCTAAGATCTTAAAAAGATAAATTAGATCCACTCTCACATTGGGTCTAGAATCTGACTAATGTGTATTCAGTTTCAGTATCTCAATCCTATGTATATTCATGAAAAACAGGAGAGGAGAAAATTACTTCTTGCCCACTATATTCCACTGAGGATTTGATAAGCAGAACAATCATTTAATTGGTACATTTCTATTTCCACTACTGTCAGGCTGAGACAAGTGGCTCCTTATGCAAATCAAGAGGATTAGGGAGACAGATGCCGATTTGTGAATTACCAATGATAAGTCAACACATTTTTCTGACCTTGGGAGCACAGCTCAAAGAGCAAGGTCAAAGACGCCAGCTCCAATATGAGACAATGCAATAAAGGGTGGGGCCAGGCTGAATTAATGATATTCTAGCCTACTTATTACAGTTATACATGAATATAACAAAATACTACTATACATTGCTATGGACTGAATTGTGTCCCACCACCCCAAATTCATATGTTGAAGCCTTAATCTCCAGGGTGACTGTCTTTGGAGGTAGGGCTCTTATGAGGTCATTAAGGTTAAATTAAGTCATAAGGATGGAGTCCTAAGCAGAGTGAGTTAGTGGCCTTATAGCAATAGGAGATCTCTCTTTATCTTTCTTTTTATGTGCGTGTACCCAAGCAGAGCTGTGGGGGCACACATGAGAAGGGAGTGCAAGTCAGAAAGAGAAATCTTACTAGAATCTGACCATGCCGGCTCTCTGACCTTGGACTTCCAACCCCTGGAAATTTCTATTGTTTAAGCCTCTCTACCTGTGGAGTTTTGTTATGTTCTCTGTTATGTGTGTATCCAGAAAACATTTATTCTCATGAATATCGTCTGTGCTCAATACCGTGCTGGCCCCGGGTTAACGATGGCAATGAGAACCTGGATTTTGCTTGCCAGTGATTCAGTTTCGTGAAATGAACAAGCGTGATCGAATCATCACAAGTCAGACTTACTACAGAAGTAATGGTAAGGAGGATGAATACCCACAGGAGAAGATGTTTTAGTGTTCCTGGGAGGGTCAGGGGACGCTTGTCTTAAGTCATTTGAGCTAAGACTTGGAAGATGCCTTGTAGAGAGAGATTCGGGTATATCAGGCAGAGAAGCAGTAGCATGTGCAAAAGCTAGAAGGGAAAACAGAAACTTTGAAGAAGAAAGAGTATGTCAGACATTAGCTCTCTGGGCTCAGAAGTTTGGATTTTATTCTGAAAATAAATAGGGACCTTTAAAGATTCATTTCCTTCGTGAACTTTGGGGTTCTGTGGTTAGGTGACTATATCTTTATAATTTTTATGTCTTTCTGATAAATTGATATTGTTGTCATTACAAAATGACCTTCTTTGTCTCTGGTGACAACTCATGCCTGAAAGGATGTTTTGTCTGATATTGCAGCTACCTGAGCTCTCTTTTGCTTCCTGTTTCATGATATCTTTCTCCATCCTCTGTCTTTAATCTCTTTGTGTCTTTTGTGGCTAACATATAGTTAGATAATTTTGTTTATTTATTTGTTTTCCTTCGGCCAATCTCTGCCTTTTGATTTGAGTGTTTAATTTATTTACATATCATAAATCACTGATAAGGTCAGACTTACATCTGTCATTTTCTTTTTGTCTCTATATGTCTTACATCTGTTTCTCTATTCCTTCACGACTGCATTATTTTGTGCTGAAAGGACTTTTTTTCATTGCACCATTTTAATCTCCTTGTTATTTATTTCTTTTCACTATATTTGTTAAGCTGTTTTCTCACTGGTTTCCCTGGGGATTATGATGACGATCTTCATTGAAAACAACCTAGTTCAGATGAAAACTTCATTTGAACAGTATACAAAAGTCTGCTCCAATAGAGCTCCACTTCCTGTCCCTTCTTTGTGCTATACAAATGACATCTTTATACACATTAAACCCATCAACATGGTTATATAATTATTGCTTTATTTAGTTAAAATTTTAAACCAGATAGAAAAAGAAAGATTACAAATAAAAATAACTTTGTACTAAAATCTTTCATAATTACTATGCACTTCCCTTTAGCAGAGTTCTTTGTTTCTTCATGTGATTCGTGTTACCCTCTACTGTCCTTTAATTTCATACTGAAGTTGTCACTTTAGTATTTCTCAAGGGTCAGAACTTCTAGAGAGGAGTTCTCTCAGTTTTTGTTTGTTTGGGAAAGTCTTCCTTTATTTTTTTGGAAAATAGTTTTGTTGGAGATTGAGTTCTTCATCGATATTCTCTTTTCTTTCAGCAGAGTGAATCTGTCATCCCACTGCTTTTTGGCCATGATAGTTTCTGATAAGAAATCCACTGTTAATCTTCTGGAGAGCCCTTGTGTGTGACAAAGCATCTCTCTCTTGATGCTTTCGAGATTCTCCCTGTCTTTGTCTTTTGACATTTTGAGTGTGATGTGTTTAGATGTGAATCTCCTTGAGTTTCTCCAATTATGGTTTGAGTTTCATGGATGTACAGAGTAATATTTCCTATCAAATTTGGGAAAGTTTTGAGCTATTATTTCTTTAAATAATCTTTCCCCCCTTTCTCTCTTTTCTCCTGTGACTCCTATATGCATTATGCATATATATCTATATCTATATCTATATCTATATCTATATCTATATCTATATCTATATCTATATCTATCTATCTATCTATCTATCTATCTATCTATCTATCTATCTATCTATATGCATGCTGGTGTCCCCAGATTTCTTAGTTTATGTTAGCTTTTCCACATTTTTTTTCTTTTATTTCTCACACTGGAAAATTTCAACTAGTAAACTTTGAATTCAGCTCATATATTCTATTTAACCCTTCAAATAATTTTTTTTTAATTTCAGTATTGTATTTTTCATCTCTACAACTTCAATTTTATCCTTTTTTATGACTTCTATCTTTCCATTGATAGTCTCTATTTGGTGAGGCATTGTTTTCATAACTTCCTTTAATTCTTTCTTAAAAATAATTTTTCATTTTTCAAATACAGATGGCAGACAATATTATGTTAGTTTCAGGTGTGCACCATGGTGATTAAACATTTTTTTTTTGTAACTTACAAAGTGATCACCCTAGTAAGTCTAGTACCCATCTGACACCATACATAGTTACTACAGTATTATTGACTATATTCCTTATGCTATATTTTACATCCCCGTGACTATTTTGTAACTACCGATTCGTACTTAATCCCTTCCCTTTTTTCACTCATTCCTTCAACTCCCCTCCTACCCAGTATCCATCAAAATGTTCTCTGTATCTATAAGCTTGTTTTTGTTTTGTTTGTTCATTTATTTTGGCCTTCAGATTCCACATGCCAGTGAAATCATATGGCATTTGTCTTTCTCTTTCTGACTTACTCTACTTAGCATGATACCTGTTGCAGATGGCAAGGTTTCATTCTTTTTTATGGCTGAGTAATATTCCATTGTATATATGTACCTCTTCTTTATCCATTCATCCAATGATGGACACTCAGGTTGCCTTCCTATCTTGGCTATTGCATATAATGAATGCTACAATGAACGTATGAATTAATATATCCCTTCAAAATAGTGTTTTGGTTTTTTTTGGATAAATACCCAAAGGTGGGATTACTGGGTCCTTCTTCATCCTTATTATAGCCTTTGTTTTAAAGTCTGTTTTGTCTGATATTAGTATTGCTACCCTAGCTTTTTTTTTGTTAGTTTTCATACTTTTTCCATCCCTTTACTTTCAGTGTATCTTTTGATCTGAAGTGAATCTCTTGTAGGTAGCATATGTAAGACTGAGCCTAAAAGTCAGCTGGAGGTGAGATATTAGGGTCTTGCACATGCGTGTGACAAGGAGTCTATTGGAACTTATCAAAGATCCTATGAACAGACATCCCTTGTTCCAAGATTTTTATTTTAAGTTTTGGGGCCAGCCTTGTGTTTGCCCCAACTGTGTTTACCTCAGCCAGCTACAACCTTAAACAATTGCCTCCAACTGTTTTCAACGAAAGCTCTGAGAGAAGATTCTTTTCCTCTTAGTGATCTCTAAAGAATGATTGAGTCATATCAAATAAAGACAAGCACTGTGAATGGGACTTTCCCAGACAGATCAAAGAGTGACAATTTTCTGGAGATAAAGATATTCTTTTGAGCTCTAAACCAATTTTGTCTCTTTTGGTGGCTATTAGTTTGTTAGTTTTCAAGCTCCCATCGTTTGAGTCTGTTTTCGAGGCTGCCACGGAGTTGGGGAAAGAGTGAAAGGAATAAGGGAAATCGAAATTCAACAAATCTCACAGCTCTTCCCAGGATTCAGCAGTTTTCCTGGAATAAATGCTCATTGGATTATTGTAAGGCTTTGGATGATTTCCAAGATTCTACAAAAGTTGATTTTGACCTTTTTTTTGATCACTATTACTTTTTCATCATGGAGGAGTGGATCTTGGATGTCTTTACTCTGCTTTTCTGGAAATGCTTCTTGTGTACGAGGAAGTTTAAAGTGCTTTTGAAGAGACTTAACCAGAGGACATAATCAGAGTTGTATGGAATTGATCACTCTTTTGGAGGATGGGGCATGGAAGAAAGAATCAGACACGTGGTGAAGCTTGGCAGCCATCTATGTCAGAACTGATGTGGACTTCAACTAAGCATTGTTGGCGACAAGCACTGTTGCTCTAAGCAACTACGGGCAGAGCTTTAACAAAAAACTTTTTTAAAACAAAACTTTACAAAGACTTTCCCCTACTGCATGAGAATTTGACCTCCAGTTAGGTATCCTGCTATGTTCTCCTTGTACCTAATACAAGTAGGAATGTTGATGATGTCAGCAATGTTGTTTATGTTGAAAATGTGAAAAAATGTAAAAAAATGTAAAAAAAATGAAAATGTAAAAGAAAAATGTAAAAATCCTCTGAATGATGAAATGCACCTGGAGAAACGTGCCTCTCTAATTGACATTCTATGGCTTGGGGGTCCCCCGAGTATGATGGCTCTTATAACTGGGTGCATACCTGTGGTGATTCAGGAAGCTATGCCTATGGAAGTGATATCAGTTATGAGATATTAGTTTTCATGACATATTAAACTAAAGCTCTCATGCTTGTTTTTTGGCATCTGAATCATCATCCTGGGGTAAGTGGGATGCGAGGTGGTCAAAGAGATAGCCCTCATCTGCAAAGACTCCTGCAGATGAGAATTACCTGGTGCCGTACTGCTGGGAAGCTCTGGCTCCTTTTCCGTATCTTTCTAAGTGAATGTGATGCCACGCGTGGCCTAGGGTGGTGTTGAGTCTTCATGTTCAATGACCTTAATGAGGTGGGCTTTGCAGGAACCCTTGGGATATACTGTGGCATTTGTGTGTCTGAGAGTGGTCTGCATCCTTACCTGCTGTCTGGTTCTTGGGCTGCCATGGCACTTCCAGATGATCTGTTATAGGTATTGTTTTACTTTCTATGTCAACCTAAGTCATTATTTGAATGTGCATAATCAATAATAACATTATTTGCGTGCCAGTCTATTCTGGAGGTCAGCCATAATTCAAGCTCATAGTTGTATATTAGTAAAAGTCCATTGGATGTGATGATGCTTCAGTGCTTTGAAAGTGCTATCATAGTTATAATGTCATCTTTTTCTCAAATAGCATTGAGTTGGCATCATTGCCCTTATTTCGTATTTGGAAATTCAGGTTCTAACATGTTTGCTCGGTGAGACAGGTGATTTATGACAGATTCATGCTGTGTACCCTGGTCCCTCAGCCCTTAATTTAGTATTCTTTCTACTGCCGTACGCAGTAAAAGTTGTTAGCCATGTCTCAATGAGCCCCAGTGCCAAGGGAAACCCGTCTGAACTAATTTTGTTTGAGGCAATTGTGAGAAAGTGTGACACTCGCCCACGGAGCCAACAGGAAAACTTGCCAGATCTTTTGAGGGCTCTTCAGCCGTCCTGTTGAAAAAAGGAAACTGTACTTCCTCATCGCTTAACACTCATGTCACAGTTTTGGTGAGGGCCTTGTCACAACTGGCAAAATTCATTTTTAGTTGAAAACTGCTCATGCATATTCAGAAATGCAAATTAGAATGTGTGCCCTTTACTGGAAAGAAGTTAATAACCTGTAATAGCTGCCTCTGGCACTCCAGGCCTCTCGTGTCTTCATTAAGCAGCGGCAGGAGAAGATGGTTTCTCATGGTAACCAGTTTTGTCTCTTGATGTGTGTGTACTAACAACATGCTGGTTTATATTTCCGATAAAGGGATGCTTTGTTCCTGGGCTTTTATTCTTCATCTGAAATTTAAAAGATTAAGAAATAAACTTGTCCTCTTTAAACGATAGGGTCTTAGAATTGGAAATCATGTTTAGACAATCTTCTCATTTCATTAGCCGAGGAAAGGGTCCCAGAGAAGCAGAGAGATTTTCCCAAGAACACCCAGCCCAAGCTGGGAATTCCTCAGCCATCATTTTCTTTTCTTTCCTACAGTACATGCTATTACCTCTTGTTCCATTGTTTTTCATTTGTACCACATCATTGTTAAGTTTTACTACTTGAAAATAATATATCAAGAATTGATTATAGACTATTTACTGGGAGAGCTCTTTAGAATGAGAGGTAGAGGAAACACTAAAGTTAACAAGTTATATATATATATATATATATATATATATATATATATATATACACACACACACACACACACACACACACACACACATATATACATATATTCTCTCTCTCTCTCTCTCTCTCACACACACACACACACACACACACACACACACACAAAAATAAGTGTGTGCATATTGTTCCTTCAGAGAGTTTATCCATATGGTTAGTTGATGGGATAGCTGATCATTTGCCATTTGCTGATCACATAGTACATAAATGCAATGTGACAATGTTCCGGGAGGTAATAACATAAATGAGACATAGCGCCAGCTTGCCTAGTGCCTGCCATTTGATAAGGCAATCAGCATATAAGCAAATATGTTAATGGCTTGATGTCACTACACACCCAAACACACACACACAAATACATACAGTCAAGACTCTGGATGACCTAGCCCTACTCTGTTTCTATGTGGCCTATTGTATCTTTTTGTTATTTCAGCCATTTTTCTCTGTCTCAGCCATTCTGGCAGCTTATCCATCTCAGATCATACCCCACCGTACCCCACCGTGTGAGACAGTCCAGTATAACGCATAAGAATGTGTGTGTTGGAGTTGCGGTGTTTGGTTTGTATCCCAGCCCCACTGCTTACTAATGAGTGGGGTGAATTAATCCCTCTGTTCCACCGTTTCTTCATCTGCACTGCAGGATGCTCTGAAGTGCACAGAGAGCTCCTGATTAAATCTCGCACATTGATTTCCACCTTAATGAGTGCCCGGATGCTTCTCGGAAGGCTTTGGGGGACATTTGAAGAGCATTGTATTTGATCATCTTTAAGGTCTCATTCCAAGTAGAAGTTTCTAAGGCCATCTGTATAACCTACACTTTGTAGATAAGGAAATAAGGCCAGTAGAGAAAAAACAAAACAAAACTTGAGTTACTTTCTATACCTGTTGTTCTTGTTGTGTTTTGTTCTACCTCATTTATTAAAACTTACCAGTTTTAGCATGGACGTGGACTCAGCCCTAGCCCTGTCACTTACCAGTTTTGTAACTCTTGGCAATTTCACATTCTGGAGCCTCACTTATAATTACCTACCTAATTATAATTGTTCTAAGCATGAAAGGAGATAAGACATGCAAAATTCCTGGCACGTGAAATGTATCTAAGAATTATTGATTTTGACCTCTTTCCGTTTTCATTCCTTTTCTGGTGGTTCTGAGTGTGGATCTTTCTCTTCCATCAAGAACATCATTGCCCTGAACAGACTCCATATCTCATTGCTCTTTGTATAATTCTTTCTTGCTTCTGTCAGGTGATAGCACATAGTAGGTGCTCAATAAATACTGGTTCTAGGAATGGATCATGGAATCCTCTTCTGAAATTCAGATACTCTGGGGAGATGAGGTGGCAGGGAAATTGGATGGCTTAATAGTCAATTGTTATCAGTTATTTGTGAGCGTAAGTTGCTTGATAACATTGCCCAGCTTTGCAGCAAGTGACCTAGGGGTCCGCTGTAGAGCAAGGCAGGTCTTGACGAGGAACAGAAATGAATCCTCTGGTCTTTCATTTTATTAATTGTTCAATAAACACCTACTGAATTCCTACTCTGCACCTCTGTATGGGAATAGAAAAAAAATGACTTAAAAAAGACCCCTGCTCTCAGCTGCCTCACAGTGTAATAGGGAAGCTGGACTGCACGTGGAGAGTGGACTGTGCCATGAGTGGACATAGTGATGCCATTAACTCCTATAAACACGTACCATGTACTGAGCAGTTATCTAAATGCTACACTCGAATTAACTCGCTGAATACTCACCACCGTCTCTTTCAGTAGGTGCTGTTACCATTTCAATTTTACACATATGGGAAATGGAAAAAAGGAAGTTGCTGGAAATAACACAATTAGTAACTGACAAAGCTGGGGACTGAATCTCGACAGCCTGTCTCCAGAGCTTCCACTTTTCATAAAAGGCCCTTTCCCAGGGGGCAGAGGGTTGAGGAAGGCTCCATGGATGAGCAGTCGCTCAGCTAGTGAAATAGTCATGCTTAGTGGCTGAAAGCAGGGTCTCTGGATTTCACAGACTGGCTTGGCATCCTGCCTCTGCTCTTTATTAACTGATTTTTTTGACAAGTTATTTAATCTTTTTATGTGTCAGTTCCTAAACTAGAAAATGGGGCTCATGACAACCACCTTGCCAGAATTTATATAGATAGGCTAAAATAAAGTATATAAAATGATTGGCAAATATGATCAGATAAATTACAGCTGAAGGTAGATTTGAAGTATAGGTATAGATTAGATGACATTCCAGAAAGAAGGAAAATTATTACCAAGTCCTGGATATGGACAGAAAAGAGTTGCGTGCTCTGGGGAGCAAGGCAAAGAAAGGTTCTCTTTGGGTCCCCTTCATGTCCCCAAGGTGAGGGCGAAGTGACTCCAGGGGACCTTTATGTGTTCTGTAGGTGCCTTGTTATTGGCCTGGCAGTGACTTTCTTTCTGAAAACTTAAACATGTTGTCCCTGAGATGGGCCTAATAATCTTGGACTGTAATAGGACATAAGGAGTATGCAAGACTGAGTAGGAGAAGACTCTGGCACATCTTAGATGCTCAAGCTATCTTTGCTGAATCTAAATCTGGTCTTGGTAAAAGTGCTTGCAGTGTCCAGGAGCTGGCGACCATGTCACCTTCCAGACTCATACTTCCTGTTCTCCTGATGTCGCTCATGGGGCTCAGTCAGTGTCAGGGTCACGGTTGGCAGTGTAGAAAGCCACATCAGTACTTCTTCAAAACTGGGAAATTGCACAGTTGCTTCCTGTGCTGGCTTCTGTGCCAGCAGAGTGGCAGACCTGACCCGCTAGTTTTGGTGTCACTGTTCTCTGAGGCACTAAATACGGATTGAGAAGAATGTTTCGAAAGTGTGAAGGGCAGCCTTCTTCAGAAATTGGCACACAGCGTGTTAAAAAAGAGCAGCACTGCCCTTCGTGTTCTGCTCATGACTGTCAAGTGTAGGACATTTGCGAGACAGTCATTTCCTTTTTATCACTTTATCGTTATACAGAAGGCACAGTGGAGCCCAGTGCAACCCAGCTTGATTCACTTAAAGGCCTTTCAATGCAACCCACAGACACTGGGCTCTTCAAATATATGATGTGTTGGGCTGGGTGTCATGGATAGGATAGGTAAATGCCACCTTTCCAGGAAAAAATCAGGAACGGTTCATTCAGCTTGCGGGTTGGGGGCTTTGGGAAGGCGTCAGTCTTGATTGATGAGAATGAGTACAAAGGAAAAAGTGAACATAGGCACACTAGGACGTATGTCCAGGAGAAATGCTGTAAGAGGGCGCTGAGCATTTGGGGCAACTTCAGGTAGTTTAATGGGGCACCCTCTTGGATCTTAAAGGACAGAGAGGCAGGAAAAGCAGTTGAGAGTTTCAAAATAGAAAATACAGGATTTCTGATTCTCAATATATGATATAATGTTTTTGGCTTATTTTAAACAGTCAGGACATAGAAAGCACACATAATATATTACCCAAAGCTGGTAGAAACAGCTACAAGCTGGGTAAAGGAATCAATACTTGACATCTCTCAGCAGGCTGGAAGGATTTTTAAAATTCAGCAAGATGAATTCTAATAGGGATAGGTAAAAAGGCTCGCTGAATTAGAATCTACATAACTAATTTCAGCAAAAAAGGTAGTGGAGTCTTGGTATGTACATGTGCATACAAACGTGTGTGTGCACACACATAGGAAGACCTGACATTGTTTACGTCAGTAAAATCAAAAGGAGCCAAAGAGTGACATGGTTTTTGGGAAAGCAAATGGCATCTTAAGCTACACGGACGGTAGCCAAAGGCATGGATGCTGTGTGATAGAGAGGAAGTAACGAGGTCTTAGGAGTCAGAAGACCTGGCTCCACCCCTTACAGCTGTGTGGTCTTGGACCCATTCTGCAGCCTCAGTTTAATCATCTATAATAGCAGTCCTCAACCTGTTTAGCACCAGGGACCAGTGCTCCTATGAGAATCTAATGCCTGAGGATCTGAGGTGGAGCGGAGACAGTGATGCTGGTGCTGGGGAGCGGCTGCAAATACAGATGAAGCTTCGCTCACTGGCCCGCCACTCACCTCCTGCTGTGCGGCCCTGTTCCTAACAGGCCACAGACTGGTACCAGTCTGCAGTCAAGGGGATGGAGACCCCTGATCTATAAAATAATGCTGGCTGATAGCTACCCATTCACCTGAAGATTACAGATGAGCATATATGAAGTGCCTGATATGGTATCTGACATATTAGTATCAAGAAGTGTTCATTTCCTTCTCTACATTAACTTCATTCCCAGATGGACACTATACAAATCCAATCAGAACATCAGCAAACAAGTTAGGAATTATGCAGGGAAAGAAAAGTAGATGGTCAGAGTTGGGGCTGGACCTAGCATGCATACTCTTCTTATTTTGTTAAAGAGAAAATATAAAGAATGTCTATCTTATTTGAGGGCTTTCATGTGGAAGGGAGGACAGGTTTATTTAGAATAGCGTTAGAAGGCAGAACAAAGATCTTTCACCTCTCGTCTCCTTTTAGCTACTTGACCACAGCTTATCCTTCAGGCCATAGGTCAGATGCCATTTCTTTCCAGCAAGGCTTTCTTTATTATTATATGTCCTACTGATTATTGTCTTTGCCTTATTGTATGACCCATGCTCATCGCCCCACTCAGCTGTAAGCTCCATAAAGGCTAGGACCGTGCCTATTTTCTAAACCATAAGCCCAGCCCTTGGCATGGAACCAGGAGCACGGACACCCCTCACGTGTTGACCACTCTTCCTGCTCTCAAGACTTACAGCTGAATCACTGATGCTGCTGCAGCCTCAGGCCAGGTAAAGAGATGGCAGCCCCAAGCCAGACTCTAGCGACCCTGAGCAGAGGAAGCTGAGTAATTTACCCAGAGTAATCAACGCCTCGTTCTCCAGTGGTCCAGTTCTCTCCCACCGATTCCGGCTACTTAGCAGGGTCTCCACCTGACCGTGTGGCCACGTCGCTGAGAGTTCAAGGAGAGAAATGGCTTTGCCCATCTGAGGACATTTTTAGAATTAATGAAGTGGAAACTAATCAGACCGAAACAGGGTCACTGCCCAGGAGAGGGCTCTCAGCAAAGGCAGCTACGGCAGGCACCAGAGGACAAGGGGTCTCATTTGATTAGGAAGGTGTCTTAGTCATGCAAATTAATGGAAAGGATTCAAGAGGGGGTTACCTTGGTGATGAGCAATGATGACAAGGGACTGGAGACATATGGCAAAGGAGGAAATGCGGTTATGTCAGCCCGCAGTGATTCATAAATAACAGCAAGAGGTCTGCAAAGGCAGATTGAAGGCATCCTGCGTGTTATGCAATCAAGCCCCAGCGAGGCATGAAGGCATTCAGCATCCTAACGTGCGCGGTCGGACACGCCTGCTCTGTCGAAGGAGCCGGGGGTTCTGGGGACCCAGAGACACAGTTTGTACAGCTAAAAACAAACAAACAAACAAACAAAAAAAAAACAAAAAAAACACCTTTTCAAAAAAAATTTTTCTTAGTGCTTTGATCCGATTTGGGTTAAATCTCTTAAATACCTCTAGAAGCCATTCTCATTTCTATCCATGCTCACTCATCCTTTCATGCTCCCTCATCCATCTATTCATTCATTTATTTATACAACAAATTATTTAGTGCCTAGTTTATGGCAGCTCCTAAGCGAGGTGGTGTAGCCTGTCCTACTGCCACTACTCATGTTCGGGTGACAGCCATCTCTCCGTGAGATGATTGTAAGAGTCTTCACGTTGATCCCCCGTCTCCAATCGTATCCACTTCTAGTCTTTTCTCCACTCTTCAGCGAGGATGATCATTCTCAGTTGTGACACTGAGTGTCTTTCTCTCCTGCTGGAACATTCGTTTCTTCCATTCTCTGTACACAGCATCTACCCACCTGCTCATTTGCCTCACTGATATTTTGGACACTGTTCCATATGGGAGTTACTATTTATAAGTTGTCCTACCTGCTGCGACTCAGTTGACTGGACAAGGGGTGGGTTTATGGCCTGTCTGGGCCAATCAGAGAATCCCATTTTATCTTGGCTATATCGACTGGCTCAGATTGAGGCATACGCCACAAGCTGAGTCAATCCAAGCAATTTTCTGGGAGCTAACTGGAGCTAGGGCAGAGGTAAGATTCAAGGGGCAGAGGTTCTTTGTGTTAATTTTATAATGCTGCATGACCAATTGCCACCCCCTAGTGGTTTCAACAACATGATTTATTAGCTCACCACGTAGGTGAAAAGGCTGGCATGGCGTGGGTATGTTCTCTGCTCAGATGGAAGAAGTCTGAAATCGCAAGGCTGAAATCGCAGGGATCAGCACACCTGTGCACACATCATGCACACACATACATGCACACTGAGCGGGAATCACACCAAACGGCATGCACGTCCTTGAGCGTGCCTGACTGTCCCTGACACACGCTTTCTTCTTCCCCTTGAAGAGCTCTCACAGCTGCCTGCCTCTGAATTGACTCCTACTTGTCATTTTACTCTCTGCTAGGAGGTTGGTTCCTCTAGCAGCATTCCATGGCCACCCCAGAAAAGTGCTAGTGCCATAGCCAGGTCCCCCACACACCGTAGACTTTCTCTACAATATTGCACACAATCATGATTGTGACTTTGCTGTTTCTCCTAACAGACTTGATTTTATAAAGGAAGGGCACTTTCTCATGTACGGTTATATCTCTCGAACTTAGCTCAGTGCCTAACACATCCTGATCACTGAATAAATGTCACATAAAAGAATAATTTGGGCATCCTGTAGCCACATCTAATGGAAAACAAAAAATCTCTTCAATTTAGAATAATTCAGATTTTTCCCTGAACTTTCTCTTACTTTGGACTCCTTTTCTTAAAAATGTCTGCAGTTCGTGACCTCTTGCCTGAACACGAAGATATGGGTTTAAACATCTTTTGATCTGGAACCAGCACTATTGTTCTCTTACTGGCCTTAGCATGCACCCTCTTGTTTTTGCCTTTTTTGATTGGGACCAGCTCTGGCTTCTCTGACAATGCCGTGGCAACCACACAGCTGTTCCCTCTGGTTTGAGGTTCCAACCTTAGGCTGATCCGCATGGCTGCCAACCTGTCAGATTGGAACCGGTTCTGGCAATGGAGAACCAGGCGTCAGCTGTCAGCACTATCAGCTCCAGTCCCTTTCAACTATAATCATTTTTTTTTCTTTCTACGTGGTTGGTTCCAATAATTTCCACCCAATTCTCACCAGGACAGAAGTTACATCACCAGCTTCAGTCCATCAATGGATGAAGTCTGAAACTAGCATAGCTCCTGAAAGCTTAGTATCCAATGAGCTTGAGCAGAATTCAAGTGCATGTCAAATAATAGCTTCACACTACTCGGTTGTTTTCACACAAAGAAATGTAACTCATCACTTTGTCAAAGTACCATGGCACCTGATCACTAGCATGTGCCAATTTCACGTATGTTCATTTCCTGTCAGCCTGCCGATTGCGTGTAACTTTATTGCTGGACCATTTTTATACATTTTTGTACCTCAGAGCAGTTGGATTCAATTCTACTCCTCATGGCTGGCTGTTCTGGAAGGGTCTTGCTGATAACACATATTTGTATAGCTCTGAACCTCCTGACTCCACTGGAAATTGATACCAACTTGCAGCAACATTGATTCACAGAATCTCTTTAGGTGCTATGTATTAGGCTTACACTAACTCTTTACCTCTCTCTCCTCTCTTTCCTACCCTCAATGGCCAACCCTACCAGACAAAGGTTCACGCATGTTGACAACTTTAATGCCTGCATCAAATTTCATTCCACTCCTTTCCTGGTGGAAATGTAGCCGAAGACTCAAAATATCAGATATATGAATTTGCATAAGCTTCTACATGGATTATATTGCTATTATTGGTCAAATAACTTTCTATTAACTTCACTTTTCCCACCAGTAAAATTAACATGTTTAAACCTGGTATTTTCTCATGAGGTTATATGTCTCTAATTCCTAAGTACCACCTGCGTTCTAATCTATTTTCTTAGTGTTGTCATTCGTTTTCTACTTTATTCAGTAGACTGCCTTATTTTCAGTCTTCTTAATTCAAATGATTTTAGGCTTAACTGACTGCATAGCATTGCCTCATCTTATAGGGTTCAATACCTACTGAACTAATTGTCCATTCTTTGTAAGAGTCTCTAGTTTGGTATTTAATTTTCCTGTTAATCAATGGCTTATTTGAAAGGTTGTGTGTGTGTGTATGTTTTACTTTAAAAAAATTACTTTTAATGAAAACAATAAAGAAAAATCAATGAAACTAAAAGCCAGCTCTTTGCAAAGATCAATAAAATTGATTTAACTCTAGCCAGGTTAACCAAGAGAAAAGAAAGAAGAAACAAATTACTGCTATCAGAAATGGAAGAAGGGCCATCACTACTGATATTGTGGACATGAAAAGGATTATAAAAGGATATTATGAGCAACTCATGCCCCCCCATTTGATAGCATAGATGATGTGAATCAATTCTTTGAAAGACACAACTACTAAAACTCACACAAAGAAAAATAAGTAATCCTAATAGGCCTATTTCAATTAAAGAAATTAAATCAATAATTAATAACATTGCAAAAACACACAAAGTTCTATGGTCTGAATATGTTCCCCCACTCCCAGTTAATACGTTGAAGCCTTAACCCTTGAGGTTATAGTATTAAAAGGTAGAGCATTTAGGAAGTTATTAGATCATGATTGCAGAACCCTCATGAATGGGATTAGTATCCTTTTAATATTCTTAACAGAATATTAGCAAATAAAATCCAATAACATATAAAAAGAATTATATACCATGACCAAGTGGGATTCATTCCAGGTATGCAAGGCTAGATGAATATTCAAAAGGCAATTAACATAATCCTACACCAACAGGATAAGAAATAACCTAAAATTGAGGAATTGATACAGAAAAAGCATTGAACAAAACCAACATGTCCTCATGGGGAAAAAAACACTCAGAAAACTAGGAACAGAATGAACTTTCTCAACTTGATGAAGAGTATCCTTATGAAACCTACAGCTAACATAATACACAGGGATGAGAAATCGGATGTGTCCTCCCTCAGATTGATGACAAACAAGCATATCCTTTTAAAACCTTTTACCGGAAGTTATAACTAGTACAAAAAATGAGTAGGAAGGAAGAAATAAAACTATTTTTATTTGCAGAAAACATGATTATATATTTAGTTAATTCTAAAGAAAAACTTCATGAAACTATAAGCAATTATAACTACAAAGCAGGATACAAGGTTAATACCCAAAAGTCAATTGCTTTCCTATCTATCAGCGATGAACAGTTGGAATTTGATATTGGAAGAAAGATACCATTTGCAGTAGCACCCAGAAGTAAAATTTAGTTATAAATCTAACAAAATATGTACAGGATTTAGGTATGGAAAACTATAAAAATCTAATGAAAAAACTCATGAAAGGATTAAACCAATGGAGAGATATTCCTGAATTTTTAAGACTCAGTATTATTTAGATGTCAATCTCTCCAGCTGATCCATAGATTCTATGATCTCCCAATCAAAATCCCATAATCTCTTTTTCACATATTAGAAATGGATTCTAAGGTTTATATGAAAAGGCAAAATACCTAGTATAGCCGAGACAGTGCTAAAGGAGAGAACGAAGTTGGAGGACTACATTACTTAACTTCAAGGCTTTCTGTAAAGTTACAGTAATCAAGAGAGCGTGATATTTAAAATAGATGCATAGACCAATGGGCCAGAAAAGAGAGCCCAGAGGTAGACCCACACAAATATAGTCAACTGATCTCTGACAAAGAAGAAAAGGCAGAGCTTTGGAGTCATTCAGAGTTAGATCACTAAGGGCTCAGATACCTGGAGGAAGATTTGCAAACTTTACCTAGCACCCACAATATTCACAGAAGGAGGCCAACTGATAGTGCCAATATTATCTCATCCCCCATTTGGCCACCATATTCTTAACATGCAATTAAAACTCACGTTAATCAGAAGATAACTTTAGTTTGATTTCTCCAAGAAGTCCCTCTTCATATTCTCTAAAGACAAGGTACTATTTCCAAATAGTTGTGTTTTAACCACTTTCGCTATTAATCTCCGAAAGATAGCAGGAAACCTTGAGAGACTTTGGTGCATTGCTTCAAATCAATACACCTCCTGTGGGATGTAAGACACTATTTACTCTTTTTCCCTTTTAGCCAGAGGTATTCTAAAATAACTTTTTTTTTTTTACACAAAGTCTGCACTCTAGAATATTGGCTTTCTCACTCACAGAGAGTAAGAATTTTGTTCTTTTATTCTCTGCTGAATTCTCAATGCCTCAAATATTTTCTAGCATGGATTTGGCAGAGAACAAATCTCTTACTCAGTGACTTATACATGGTTGTTGAGTGAAATAATGAATGAACTACTTTCTGAAAAACTCAGGAAACTGTGTGTGATTTGATGTTCACCTATTCAGGGTACGGCCATTATCCGCATGTGTATTTAGTGTTCTTTCTTATTTCTTACCAAGAAATGGGGGCATGGGACTATGAATTTGAGAGTTTCTACAATTAATCCCCATTCAAATCCCTGAGAAATCAGGAACCACACAGTTCTACAGAATGTTGTTCACATTCCATTCATGGGAACGGAGAATACCACTCCCCTTCAGACTTCTCCTTTTCATTCGTTTACTCTTCAGACATCAAGGAATCTCAAAAATTAAAATTTGTAGCATCTAATTTAGGAGACAGGCATACGGAGGGACAATCCTTGAGAAGAGGTAGGGATCTGCTGGTTTTCCTTGGCTTTTTTTTTTTTTTTGAGGAGGTTTCTAAATGTGGGAGACAATGAGTATAACCTCTGGGCATTCTGCACCCTGAGGCTGCTGGCTGTGCTGGGCTAGCGTCTTTAAACGTTGGAGTTGATTACAGCAAATGCATCCAGCCTCTATATTTCCTGGGTCTGCAGGTGAGTCAGTGAATGCTTTTCCATTGGTTCCAAGCAAATACCCACTGGGAGTTATAGCCAATAATAACAAATCTAAAATGAGGACAGACTTTGTTTTTCAAGCTATTTTGGTCTTTACTGTCAACTTCTGGGACCCGGCAGACACAGGTGAATAGGAGATGGTGAGACAACTTGCCGTGAATCTCTCTTGGCTGGACACAGGAGAGGCTCAGCTCCAAGTCCCTTGCATCCATCTCTAAACCTTTGCTTAGAGCATCTCAACGTTTAGGGTACCAGGGTTGAGTTGCCTTTCTTATCACAGCCCCTTTGTACAGGTCCCAGGCTATCTCCCAGATAGCAGATTAAAGAGGGATTGTCTGCTTTGAGGGGTGCTGGGGAAGATCTTGGGGAGGCCTGAGGAGGTATACTCTCACCTTACTTTCCAGTCTGTGAAACCCAAGTTCAAGGTCCATACATCAGGTCTATGCTGATCCATGGCTCATGGAAGGAATTTCTTGGTTTTCTTTCCTGAGTAACTTCAACCATAGAGAAGTTGAGTCGTTTAATTTAGTGAAGAAATAAAGACAGAAGTAATCTGTTTTATGCAGATTACTCTGGGTGATGCTTGCTCTAAGTGGTCCTCTGAAAATCTCTCTATCATGAAAACACCAGCTTCAGGAAATAGGCACTTTTGCAATATGCACTCTCATAGAATATGGCTGCTGATTTCTGCAGGTACCTGTTGGCGAGAGCTCAGGTTTCATGGATTGCTTCCAAAACCAGGCCTCTTGTGTGTCCCATCAGCCATTTCTTGTGCCTCTGGGAATGGTACTTGTGCAGCCTCTTGGCATTAGGGTAAAGCATCCTAAAAGAAGCTTTTCATTTTGATGATATTATCTCCCTTCAACAATAAGAGACATAACTTTCCTAATAACGTTCCCTAATGCTGATGTCATCTTTTGGAACTTGTGATAGGAGACTTTTGATCTTGGGTCCGACTCCCTGCCTATGCTAACTATATTCATCTAATTTTTCCTTCAAGAATGAGAACCTTTAAAAATATGTTGTATGCAGGAAGGTGGGTGTGCAGATCAGTTTCTGTTGCTAATCCACCAGTCATCCAACCTCTTCCCCAGGAGGGTTATTAGTATTAATAGCTTGTCACGGCTTACAGAAAAGCATGCGGGACTCATTATTCTGTTGATGCATGGGATTTGAAATTGACACATATACTGTGTCATACTATTTCCTGGTCTCTAAAACCCCTGATAGATTCTCTTAAAACTGACTCAGTATAAGACGGATTTTTTTCCCATTTACCTGTACCATTTATCCAGCAATTGCTTCCCACTTGAATGATTCAAGAAAACTAGAAACTATATGACTCATGAATTAGCAAGATACACACGTAAAAAGGCATCTCGTAATGAGCTCGCACATTCAACAAGGATTTGTCTTCCTCGCTATCAGCCCCTTCCAAAACAGAGAGAGGGTACCCCCGCCCTCCCCTCCATTCTGCTAAACCTATATATACACAAAAGAATTGAAAACATGTGTTTAACAGAAAATCTGTTTATGAATGTTCATAGGAGCACTATTCACAATAGCCAAAATGTGGAAACAACCCAAATTTCCATCAGCTAATGCATGGATAAATAAAATACAGTATATACAATGAAATGTTATTTAGCCATAAAAACTGAAGTACTGGAACACAGTACAAAACCAATGAACCTTAAAAGCATTATGTAAAGTGAGAGAAGCCAGACACAAGAAGGTACATACTGTCCAGTTGCACTTATATGAAATATTCAGAATTGGCCAGTCCACAGCCACATAGTGTGTATTAATGGCTGCCAGAGGGCGGGGGAGTGAGGAATAACTGCTAAATGCATGCAGAGTTTCTTCAGAATGATGGAAATATTCTGAAGTTAGATAGTGGTGATGGTTGTATACTCCTGAAGCCGTAGTTGAAGTTTGAAGAGATAAAGCCATTTAAAATGTAAAACTTCTGCTTAGTATATTATACCATAATGATGTTTATGATACATTTAAAAACCAAAGTTAAATACTTTACATATAAATATATCCTGCAATTCACTGAAAACATTTAAAAAACAATGAAATGGTAAAGAATATAAAGGAAATTTATAAAGTACAAACACTTTTCAACGTAAATGGGCTTTGCTTCACTAATATTTTTTTATACATATGAATTTAAGACATTGAAATCATTCTATGTAGATGAGAGATTATAGAAATAGGCACTCTTATATGCTGTCGGAGATTTAAATCGCTACAGTAATTTTGCAATTTTTATCAAAATTGAAAATGCGCATAACTTATATCCTTGAAATTCCACGTAGATGATTTTATATTATAGAAATTTATATTACAGAAGTAATAGCATGAGTCGCTTAAGCTATATTTGTGTAAGAGTTTTTATTGCAGCCATATTTGTGATAATGAAAGGAGCAGAAACATCTCACCAATGGGGTGAGATCATTTAGATTAAATAGAGTATAGTGAGGAGCTCCATGGCCATCCAAAATAATGAAATAGCATGAAGAAGAAAGTACCAGAGTGGAAAGGTATCCACTATATACAATTAACGTGGAAAAAGAGAAAACCGTGGAAAAATATCTATAGTATGATCCTAAACCGCAGTACTGGAAAGCATAGATGGGGGGTGGGGAGACGGGAATGGGTGGGTAAAGGACAGAATTATCTAATTTAGGCATTTCAAAATATAATTTTGTCATCACGGTTGAAATTTTCATTTATTTTTGCTTTGCATTTTTGTATTTTTAAAAAATAGTCAGGATAAAGGGGGTCAAATATGTGGTGACAGAAAAAGATCTAACTCTGGGAGGTGAACGCACAGTGTAAATATATATATGCCTTTCTGTTAAAGTGTACAGATGAAACATACTGGATTTCGTTAACCAAGGTCACCATAAAAAAAACCAAACTTTTTAAAAAAAATAAAAATATAAAAATAGCTATATCTTTCTATCTCTATAACTTTGAAAATATTTACTTCTCCTTCTGGGCTAATCATCGCTCTTCCTACCTGATGCTCTTGAAATGGTGAATGAGTTTCTATTTTTTCTAGATGCTCTGCTTATTTGCAGAGAATTGTGCTCTCTCCTGATCTCAGGAAGAATTTTTCTTTTCCTCGCTCCTTTTTTGGCCGTAGGTAGGCTGCTCGCTGCATCTGAGATTTCCCAGTGAGTCACAACCCACAGTTTTCGCTCAGGCTAATAGCGGGGTCAACACTAAGAACTTACGAACTGTTTCCTCATTTGCTCTAGCCCTCTAGGGCTGAGATTTGCATTTATAACTTTCTAATTTGTAAATGTGCTGCTGGAAATAGCAATGAAATATGTCTGGGGGCACCCAGAGTCTGTTTTTCCAGATCCGAAATGTAAATGCTTGGGGAACAAGTGACCAGGTGGCACTCATTCTGTTCATGTCCTCGTGCTCTGTGCCTATTGCTCTCTCAATTGTCTTTCTTCATCTCTCCTTCAGTTGTTGCCCTTCTCCTCTTCTTCATCTTCATCTTCAGACATACTTGGATTTTATAAATTTAGCGATGCATTAAGGGAAATAGCTTCCTGTCTGTATCATAGACCGACATACATGGTAGGCAGACAAGGCTCAAACGTGGGTGAAGAGACAAGAATCTGTCAAGCCTGTTATGTAGATTCCTGGTGCAGTGGCCAGGACTGTGGGTGTATGGCAGGGATGAAAATGATCATTTCCATTTTGATCGTGTTCAATTTGAGTGATTGGAGAGGTATGCTAGTGGCATCTATATGCATAAGAGAGAGCTGGGATGTAGACACTGAGTAGAGAGCCACCAGCATATCTAGATCACCCAACTAGTGAGTGTCAGAGTTGGAATTCACACTCAGGCTATATGACTCCCAAACCCTGAGCATAACTAATGTGCAGCATCACTGATTTCTTTAATGACATCAAAGTCTGTTGCAAAGCTGAGCTTCTCTAGATGGTGTTGTTCCCAATGGCTACTGTGGTCCCTGTCATGCCTCCATCTCCAGAACCTCGATCCCTCATCCCACACCCTTGAGGGCCTCAGAGCCATCCTGCCCTTTGTTATGCTGTTGCAGCCTGTGTTTGCAGAAATTAGCTCTATGCTCCTGCAGCTTCAATCTGACAGTTTCTTCAAGTATTAAGCTCATGTCAGCAAATGTGAGCGGTAATCACATTCCAGGTAAATATGTTGGCTTTTCATCAATCTAGGAGTCAGGCAGACTGAATAACAAATCAGAGCACCTTTCTTCACAGCTCTTTCTTTATTAATTTGTGCAGTAAATGGGTAAGAAAAGCAACGTGCTTTTCTGTGGGTGTCCGTGTCAGGTTTCCTCAGTTATTTAACGAATTAAGCAACAGGATGAATATGGAAGTTCTGATTCTTGGAGCCATCAACATGTGGCCTTTGGGCATATTCCAAAAACCTGAGCTCCAGGTGGTAGGAGCCGGATGGGTCCTTAAGGACTATTTACTCTCAAGATGTCACCTTGTCTATGATGACGAAAGTGATCCCAGACCTGATTTGCCCAGAGTCACACACACACACTGGATGGCAGTGGAGCCTGGGCCATCTTTCCTCATTTCTCCAGAATGTAGATGGATAGAGCCTCACAGTTGAGAGGACATCACTGAACAATGCTAGAGTAATCTTAACGTAGTTCTGCTCCATCTCTCCACCCACCACCGTTCAACCTCCTCTGAGACATCCCCGATCCCCTCACCCAGAACGTGCAACCACAGGATCCGTCAGACTCACTGAAACAACCATTTTACACAAGATCACACCCTTGTCTTGGGCAGAAGGTTAAACAACAAAAAAGTCCTCCCCAGTTATCTTATTTTGCACAATTAACAGACTAGGAGGTCCTTAAGTGAGGCAATAGGACGCTCGCCTCCACAATAAAGGGATCTTACCAAACGTGAGATACGAATGCTCAGCGCTGATCAACTTCCTGACACACACAGCACAGCAGCTTTGCAGACTCACAGGCATTGGTTTAAAGTCCAGCAACACCAGTTATCAGCGCTGCAATGTTTGTGGAGATTACGTATCCCTCAGAACCTCAGTTTTCTAATTTGTAAAATGAGGATTAAAAATACCTAATACTGGTAGGACTCCGGAAGGGATTTGACAGCAAGATGCATGAATAGCTCTTAGCTCCATTGCTTATCCACAGAAGGAGCTCAATGAATTGTTCTCAGAAAATGGGCCCTGTGTAAAGCTAAGAGATGAAAAAAAAATCACCTTTTAGGAGATCCCCAAGAAACAGCTAAACCTGAAATGCTGGCTGATGAAGCCAAATGAGCATTTTGATATTTTATCAGAATGTTTTCTCTGTCTTTTTTCTAAATCTTTCTCTAGGCATCTTCTTAAACTTAAGAAGCACCATTTTTTTCTTACAGAAATTAAAAAAAATATCTTCCCTTGCTCATAATTTTTGAATAAATTGAGTCAATATTTACATTTATTCATTCATTAAAAAAATTATTTTTTTAAAAATTATTGTGTGCTAGGCATCATCTTAGATATAAACATAGACTAGAGTCATTTTTCCTGTCTTCCAGGAGCCCACAAGTTTGTCTCTTTCCTTCCTGCCCCAATGTCAAGGACACTAGGAAATGAAATGGGTTTAGCCTTATATGATCCCAGATGTGGAGCTGATCTCAGTACATACAGACGGTCCCCAACTTACAAAGGTTTGATTTCAAGGATTTTTTCGGCTTTACGGTGGTGTGAAAGTGATATGCATTTAGTAGAAACCATACTTCGAATTTAACATTTTGATGATCTCCAGGGCTACTGATATGTGGTATAATACTCCCACAATGCTGGACAGTGCCAGCCTCCTTCTGGGTTGGTGTCAGCCTAAGCTTGATTTTCCTTAGAGTCCAAAAATTGTTGCCAATAATGTCTTAGCACCGTGTGTCTTCATTTTCACATCCAGCCAGAAGGAGAGCATCTTTGTCCCAACATTTCTAGTGCTGTCTAAGATTCACTGTGCTTGGACTTGCTCCGGTCACCTGTTCTTCCCTCGTTGATCTATGTGGTCAGAGGGAAGAAACACACTCATCGGCTTAGCTCAGATTTCGTAATCCAACCCTGAGAGATATAAAGATACAAAGGTGGCTTTTCTAAGTTCACACAGCTAGCTGTCTAGTGGGACTTTAAATTATTATTTTTTTTCTGACACACCACATGCTGCAAGCTACCTGTGAATGCCACATTCTTTTTTATCTGTGCACCAGCAGAGGAGCTTAATAATGCGCATCCAGTCTACCCAGTCATCTCCCTATTAACCGGTTCTGTGACCCTCAAGCAAGCCCTACTACCTGTGCCAGCCTCAGTTTTCTGATCTCTAGGTAAGAAGGAGAAAGTCTGTCCTGCCGTAGGACAAATGCATTAACGCTCACAGAAACACTTGTGAACTTCAAAGGGTACACAAGTATATGATGCCATTGTTACTATTAGTGGTAGTCTGTTGGACAGCTCCTCTGACTGTGACAGGCACTTGTCACGTGCACTGCAAATGCTGTGAAGACAAGGACTGGGTCTGTCTTGGTAACTATTTCTGACCACAGAGTACAATTCTGGGCACATGGTATAGTGCTCAAGAATCATGGGAATTAATTATTTCATCCAAATACGTTAGCCTGAGATGTAGGAGGCTGGAGCCTTCATCACATATAACCTTGGACAAGTCATTCAACCACAACATGCCTGTCTTTTTTCATATAGAAACTAAGAATGATAGTAAGTAATGAGGGTCAGATGAAGAAATACATGTAAAGCTCCTATAACAGTGACTAACATGCAGGAAGCACTCAAAAACTTGACTATGCTTATTTACAACATGCTGCTGATTTTACATGTTTAGAACAAGTCTAAGGGACCAAGGACAATCGAGTCAAGATTCATTGAATGCTTTCTGTGTTTTTGGCCCAGCACTGGCCACGGGGTATACACAGATAAAAGACTCACACTCTACCTTGAGACATTCCTAATTGGGGGGCCACTGGGAGCAAAGTGGGCTTGGGTTCTCTCTGTCCTCTGAGCAGCCGTTTCAGATTCTACAGGAGGCTGTTTTTCTGTTTCGAAAGATAGCTGGGCTTTCAGGTGTCAAGATGAGTTGAAACTCAAACATTTGGTGAGGAAATGGAAGGAGTCTTTATAAATAGAATATAAGTAGGAAGAGATTTTATTGAGGGAATAAAAAAAGCTACTGGACAGGCTTCAAAATAGTGTGATTTCATAGAAATACCCCACTTTGAAATGGCTCGCTTAAAATGACTTGTCTCTAATTTAGAAAGTTTCATCCACTGCGGTGAACAGTATCTAAAGAAGAACTCCAGTGGCCTCTTTTTGCTTTTAATGGACCAGATTGTTCCAAGCTTCTATTTTCTGTTCTATCCGGAGCCAAAGGGGAGATAACAGAGCATTATTGCATAAGCACATACGCAGCCATGACGTAATTGGCAGGAGGTCTGAGAGACAGTTGAGGCTAAGAATATTCTGGAAATAGAAATTTCTTGGGAAAAGACGCACTTAAAATTTAAGTGTTTTAGAAATGAAGCTAGAAGAAAGAAAAAAAAAACCAGAGCTTATAGTGCATCTAAGTTCAACTTGACAGCTAAGACAATTTCTAGTATCTGGCTTATGTATGTGAAACACGAAGGAAATTTTTGAGCATCTATTTAGCTATGAGCCCCTGTAAAAGGGGGAACCAAGGGAGAATAAGTCATTGATTTTTCTAGGAAAAGAAGTTCTTACTTGAGAAGAGTAAAATGCTTCTTCTGCCATGAGAAGGGTTTAGAGAATCAGGGAGTTCAAGTTTTTCAGGCTTGTCTATACAAATATTTCTAGCCCAGGTCTAAATATTTTATTCTTCCCTTCCAGGGATCTGGTTTTGACATATGAGACTTGTTGAGACTGTTTATTTAGTCTCCTTTGCAGTTATTATCCCCACAATCTAATTTACACATAAACTGTCCTCTGGCTACAAGGGATAAAAGTCTCTTTTAATATATCAGGGGATTTCAAACTTTAGATCATGCTTCCAGTTGACAATTAGAAGCACTGAGTTATTATTTTTTTTGTAAGAGTTCTCATGCCCTGTGGGTTAGCCCTTTTAGCAGCTGCTGGGGAATCCAGGTCCCATGATTTACAGTGTGGTATTTCATCTGAAACAAAAGTGGTGGGGAAGTCAAGGCAGAGCCGTAGACTCAAAGCATGCAACTGGTCAACCTTGAGTCATGGATCATTAGGCGCACATGAGGTCAATGGTAGGAACACTAATGGTTGTAGGTCTGAGAGATAGTTGAGGCTAAGAGAATCTGAGAAGGCACATAGATAAGTCTAATATAGCAGATTTTGTAAGAGCGATACTGGGTCCACTCCTGGAGGAACAGAGGTACAAGGCAGGTACTTATGGGTTTACCAGGATTTTTTTTTTCTGAATTATCTTTGTAAAAAGTTGTATACAATATGAAAATCCCTATCATGAGTTATAATTGGAGTATATACTTTATATGCTGTATTTTCTTGTATTCACATAATAGACTGTGATATAAGTTCTATTAGTAACCCCATTTTCAGATTAAGAATCTGAAGCTCAAAGATTTGAAGGAATTTTCCAAGCATCGCATTACTACTAAGTGGTGGAGCCATGATTCAGATCCACCATTATGGGATTTGAAAGCTCACATCGTAGACTAAATATGAACTGCCTTGAATATCTGAACCTAGTTCAAGAAATTTCTCCAGGTGTTCTCTTTCTTGTACGCAAATATACTTCCATGCCAGGAGCACTTTCAGTATGTGGTATCTTATGAAGAAAGATTTTAAAAAATTTATTGTAGTCTATAATGTATTAAAATTTTATAATATGACGTGTGCTTTTTATTTTTTGTTTAAAAAATTCATCTCCATATCAAGGTAATAGAAATATTCTTTATTGTTTTCCTATTATTTTAGGGCTTTGTTTTTTTATGAATAGATCTTTGACTATAATTAATCAATTGATCAATCGTTATTATTTTATGTATGAAGGATTAATTTTCTTAAATAGTGAAGTGAACATTGCTATAGAAATAGGTTAGCCACTTGAACCGCAGAACCTAGAAAATGATTTGATGACTATTTTCTCCATTCTCCCAGGAATGATACAGGATTAGTACCATTCTAGACAGGTAAGAGATTATTTATTACATACAATAGACACCTTAGGGCATTGCGTCTTGTTTCACTTGGAAAAACATGGTTTGGAGTGCTTCCTCAAAGTTCCAGTGAAGTAACAGTGCCTGCTTACCAGGGTCTAAGGGTAGAGCCTGTTCCTACTGGTACTTCACAAATAAAGAAACTGAGGTTTAAGAGGCCAAATGACTTGCTCATGCTGATACAAATAATTAACGGAATAATGGGACAAAAATCTAGGTTCCCAAGCTCTAAATACATTCCCTTTCCTGAAAACAACCCACCAGCCCAATCACACAAAATCTATTGCAAACAAAAAACTCTACTGCATAATATAAGCGAAAGCCAAATTAAAATAGACTCTTATTCATCTAACGTCTCTAATTATGTGACACAATGTGCCCCTTTGAAGACAAAAATGTTAATGGTTCTTCAAAGATATTTTATATCTGTGTAAATCTTAACTCACGACACCCCTGGAAGTTAAGGAGAACACAGGACTTAACACTTTCTGCTACTCACCTGGAGAATATACAGTTCAGAAGAGTTTGGCTGTTCTGCTGCAGTCTTACAACTTTCAGAGGTGGGATTATCATCCTAACCTAGTCTCATCCACTCCAAAGCTCACACTCTGCCTACTAATCCTCTCTGAGTCTCTCAACCTCATCAAACAATGTTACTTAGCCTTCTTCGGGTCTAACTGTTACGATTGCCATTCTCAGTTTCCTCTATTTTCAACTCACATCCTGTCATAGCGGGTTACTATGGAGACATGACATATTATTGGTCTCTCTTTAGGATAGTGACCTGGCATATTTAAAAATGTTCTGGGTTTCTTAGCAACTCGACCAACATTACTATCTTTGTTTCTACGATCTGTTCTTTTGCTACAGGGTGTAGAACCTGGACCATGGGCTCACTCCTGGGGATGGAAAGGAAGTGAGCACTATATGCATCAAATAAAGATGTCATTCCAATGAATGTCAGAGCAGAGGCTACTGCCATGGGGAAGCTGTAGGTGGGCTAACTAGAAATGGGTTTCTATGTCATTGGTTAGGGGTACGTACTTGGCCTTTACTGCTTAGTTCTAAGTTGGAAGTAGGGACAAAAATTAGGAGAGCTACCAGTTATTAATCAAGTCCTGGGCATTTGGGGTCAATTGTTTACCTTCTTGTATTTATTACTAGAAATAGCAATCTTGCTTCCTGCAAGTGTGACTTAAGAAAGTCAGTATGCTTGCTTTCTAGGTGGTTTATTTTGTATAGAAGAGGCTGGTTTTCTGAGCAAGTTGCTGTAGATTGTAGATCAGAGTTCCGTTTTTATATATGGACCGGCCACTGTTCATTTGTACAGTCAAGTTCTCAACATATTTATCTATTGAAACTTTTTGAAACCAAGGAATAGGTCTCAGCTATGTACCTCTGGTACCTAACACAGGGCCAGATAAGTGTGGGTTGGTATGTAAATAGAAGGAAGGTAGAAAAAATGAGAGAAAGAAAAAGGGGAAGAAGAAAGGAGGAAAAGAAGAGTGGAACATAAACAGAGAATGTTTCTATTGAGCAAATGAAGGCATGAGGTAAGAAAAAAGATGGAGACTAGATTAAA
Organism: Macroglossus sobrinus; assembly: GCA_004027375.1. Taxonomy (NCBI): domain Eukaryota; kingdom Metazoa; phylum Chordata; class Mammalia; order Chiroptera; family Pteropodidae; genus Macroglossus; species Macroglossus sobrinus. The sequence continues at coordinate 92,330 of PVKZ01003962.1, forward strand.
TACATATCTGGGAAAAACACTGAGTAAATTGTCTTGACAAGAAGCAGTGATTCCTGTCCGTGAATAGTGTTGAACCTAATTGGTTTATAACGACTTTCTAGATGGGCCTCACCCAGGAGAGAAGAGTCTCTATCTTTAAGTGGTCGGGAGTTAAGAAAGATGGAGTGATACAGCGAGGGGCAAAGATGATACAGAAAATGATAGCTGTAACTGATCTTATATACATACACATACATACACACATACATGTTCTTTTTTAAATTTTATTTTATTAGAGTCAAGTATACAGTGCGTTGGTTAGACATTTATATAGTTTATAAAACGATCTCCCTAATTGCTCTTTCTCTCCTGTGGCCCTGCACCTGGCCATTGCATCACTGCTGACTACATGCCCTGTGCCGTGCTCCCCATCCCCATGACCATCTATCAACTACTAATTTGTACTTCTTTAACCCTTTACTCCATTTTCCCAACCCCCTAACCACCCCTCCCTCCCTGGCCATCACCAGATTGTCCTCTATATCTGTGAGTCTATTTTTGATTAGTTTGTTCTTTTCGTTCCTTAGATTCCACATATAAATGAAATCATATGCTATTTATCTTTCTCTGACTTATTTCACTCAGCAAACAACCTAATGCACTACAGTGTCTCTCTTGAGCTTTTCATTAGAGATTTTCTGAAAACCTTTCGTTTTATAAATGGCTCATCCCCTTTGCTGGGTTGAACTTTATGCCAGATTTCCTTAAGACATCATGTCTAAGTGGAATCTTTTCCTAAACCGTTTTCCCCCCCAAAATGTGTTCTTGGGGTGGGTGAGGGTGCGGTATGGGATAGGTTTATTAGCTGATTCATCATTGACAAGGTTCTCTGGTCAGTCAAGCTTGGAGAATCTGCTCAGTCTGTCACCCTTCAGAGGTGTGTAACGATGGCGCTGCCATATTGAAGGCTCCAAAAATCTTGCAGTTAAAAAGATCGATTAGCATTTAAAAAAAATGCATTGTTTTCAAAACTTAATTAACCACGGAATTCTATTTTTGTGCAACACCTAGTTTTGTGAAATCCACTTAGGTATTGCTGTTTTAAATTTAAATTTTAACGGATGCCAAAATTCCATGGATAAAACATTGCCAAAATATGTCAACATGTCTGAAAACCTTGCTTACCATAGTTGCTTTTTTTTTCAATTTTACAATTTGAAAGATGCCTTCACACCATTTTCTTTTTTAATCCTCAAATTTCTAGTTAGATCATCAGAGATCTTTATTCCTATTTAATAGTTGAGAAAACTAAGGTCCAGAGTAATTCATATGATTAAAAATAAATGATTGGAGGAGTGATGGAGTGTATCAGTGGGCATTTACTGGACATCTACTGTTGGTTTGAAGATTTCTCCAGTTTAACCATTTCACTGATTTGATAAATGTCTTTATTTTTAATTTATATATGTGTGTATGTGAATATGAATGTATTCACATAGCCTCTGGACCCTATGTCAGACCTAGAGAATCAAAATCTCTTAGGGTGGGATTAAGAAGCTCCTCAGGGGATTTCACTGTTTACCCATTTTGAGTACTGCTTCTGTCAAATATGGAGGCTCCTGGAAAGGCTTATCAAAGTGATGCCACATTGGAGAAGTTGCCACACTGCCATCATAAAAGGCTCTGGAAATAACTGAAACCTAACCTACTTAACTTTTCCACCAAAGGTAGCATATTCATTTCTGTATCCTACACAGAAATCAGCCCAGGGCCGGACTCTGGAGAAGTGCTTACAAAAGAAAGTTGTGTTGTTGGTTGATGTATTAATGGTCCTTTCTAAGGACATATTCTGTACAGGGCAAGCTCTGTAGCTTGCATGCTGGCCGACCCCTATGAAACTGGCCACCTTCCCACTTCCCACTTGTTTATCCATCTCTTAGAACCGCTAAGTTTTTCCCTTGGATGGCTTAAGTCCTTTCACAAGTCTGGGCCGTTGCATATGCAAATCTTTGACTGGGAATACCTTCATCCTCTTTACCCCTTATCCAACTTGTAAACTCTAAGTCTAAGACTGGTAAACCACTCAGCTCAAGCCTCAAATTCTCAGACAAGAATCTTTTGCTCCTGATAGGCTTTGTAAGAGACTCCATGACACTTTTCTGTCATGATCATTTGTTTCCTCATTTACATCTCAACTTGGCTGTGAGCGTCTCACAGGTGTATGTGTTATGTTTATCATTCTATTCTCAGCAGCTAGTGCAGTTCTGCTGCAAGGTGGGTGCTCCACAAACGTTTGCTATGTGAATGAGCAGTTGTATAACCTGTCAGCTCTTTCTATGATACAGTTGAACCCCAGTAAGGCAAACTTGTTTTTAGACATTTGCGTTACTTGAATTTATACATCCAATAGTTAAAATCATACTCACTCCTCTCTGACATGGTCGATATTATCAGTTAAATACACAGGCAGTTATATCAATAACTCACCTTTCTTGAGCACCCATTATGTGATGAAATTAAAAACTATTTTGCATGTACCATTTAATATGTGTGAAATAAGTGAAGCGGTGCCTTTCAAGACAGAGTTATTCTGACTACCCAGATCAAAATGGAATATTTACCTGCAAAATCATTGAAAGAAGGCAAAGTGTTGGATGTATGTATAAGACAATTCCTTTTCTTGACCACCTCCTTGTTCATATTAGTCAGAGAAGTACACACACACACACACACACACACACACACACACACACACACATACACATTCAGTCTGAGTCTGAAGGCCTGAGAACCGGGAGCACAAATGTATAAGTCTCAGTTCCAGGGCAGGAGAAGACCAAGTCCAAGGCCCCAGCTGTCAGGCAGAGAGAGAATTGGCCCATCCTCCGCCATTTTGTTCTCCTCTGGCCCTCATGGATAGGATGATGTCCACTTACGCCAGGGAGGATGATCTTCTTAATTCAGTCTTGCTTATCCCTTCAGGAAGCATCATAACAGACACACCCAGAAATATTGTTTGCGTCAACTTTACATCAGCTATCTGGGCATCTGGTGGCCCAGTCAAGTTGATACATAAAATTAATCATCACACCCTTATCTGCAAAATGTCCTCTGTTCCCACCTCTATACCTCTCCATGTAGAGAACAGGCCTCTGTTTATTTAGATATTCATTGTTAAATCTTTCTAGAAAAACCTCGGCGAGAAACATGGCTCTTTGATTTCTTAACCCCTTCTAAACCTGAGTTTTTTGTTCCTAAACTAGCAATGACTGGTTTACATAAGATAAATTTACATAAAACATTCAACACAATGTGTGACATACAGCTGTTTCACAATAAATATTCTATTTCCCCTGTATTCATCCTTGCCATTCTCCCTGTTACAATTGCTTTAACATATCTCCTGGATCCAATATAGATTTTTTTTTTTCTTTCCACTTACAGGAAACTTTGCCTTTATTTCTAACGTAGAGTGTGCACTAATGGATTTCCTCAAGAGAAGTGCTCTCGCTAATATTGTCCTGAATAGTAAGTGTAAAATTGGATTTCACAGTAAGAATGCATTCAAGTCTTCAATTATTAATAATGAGAGGCCAAGCAATTAACAAGTCGAGGTACATTTGCTGGGAAGTGGATGATGGTAGTATTTTTATTCAGTGATCAGAGCAGCAATTTCCCAATTTTTTCTGACCATCCACAAGTGGAGAATATTATTCTCCCAGGAGCATATTATCGTGATCCATCTTTACACTCAATGAGGCTTAACAAGTTATTTTGAAATCCAAGAGCTCTTTGTTGGTATTTTATTGGCTTGTACTCACTCATATTCCGGGCAGCATAAATAGCACCACACAACAGAAAGCTCAATACAGTACAACACTGGCATGATGAGTTGGCAAATATTTATCAACCCCACGCATGTAGGAGATCGAAGTGATGTCATCATTCAGTGTTGTTCTAGGAACATGCATGTTGAAGTTTCGTTTTGTTTTATATAATGGAAGAATCAATGAATTGATAATCTTTAAAAGGGGTCTTAATACTAAATGCATTCAGGACCAGGAAACTAGAATGAGTGAGAGAAACAGGCCAGGTTTAAAAAAACAGCCGTGGCCAGAAAAAAGCTGGTGAGACAGTGGTTAACAGGAAAGTTTATGACCTAGCTGAAGAGACAACCAGTATTCAGCACATGCGAGCTCTTAGATTTTTTCAAAGAGAAACCAGAAGTCTGATTTTGTGTGTGTGTGTGTGTGTGTGTTCAACATCTCTTCTTTATTTTAATGTTGACAACTAATTCGATATATATATATATATATATATATATATATATATATTTTTTTTTTTTTTTTTTTTGCAAAACTATGGGACAAACAAAATCTTTTTTCAGGCTGAATACCAGTGTAAACCTCTGATCTTAAATGCATCAAAGATCAGGTTGATTTATCTGTTATCGTCTCTCCATAGACAGTGAAAAGAAAAATTACAGTATTTGGTTGTCTTTAGTCAATGATTTTATTCATCTCCTGATGCTTGCATCATGATGGCTCTGATGACTTCTCAAGAATAAGAACTTCTATTATTTTCCTTCTTTTGGATTTTGAAAAAAAAACAAACATAGGAAATTACCAAGTGATTTCCCCGACCTCTGGGCATCTTGTCTAGCAGAGTGCTCCTTCCTGCCTGGAACAGAATTTCGCCTGTTCCGTTCTTCTCAAATCAGGCAGTCACTGTTTCCACAAGCCTCCCTTGACGTCCTCTGTTCCCCTGCCGGCAGGCAATGCAGGGTGTCTGTTCAGAGCTGGGGTGTGGAAGGAAGCTGACCTGGGTTTGATTCTCAGAGGAATCACTCGATAGGCATGAGGGTGGCCTTATTGTTTTCACCTCTCCGAGTCTTGCTTTCATTAACTAGTTAAGTGCGGATGAAAGTTTCTAAACTATGGAATTACTGTTTCAAATGAGAAGGTTGCACAGCACTTTACAAAGTTTCTAGCACATAATAACTACTTAGAAAATAGTGTTTTGTGCACATACGCAAAGATATGATATATGTCATTTAGTGAGACAAGTAGTATAGTACATATAATGTACAATACAATATACTACTCACTAAATACTAATTGTACTTCTTTTCCCTCAGTATTTATATCTACTTTTCCTTCTCAGTGTGTGTATATATATATATCTCGATAGATAGATAGATATAGATATATATGAATTATGAATTATATACATAGCATAAATGTATGTGTGTGTATATATATAAACAAGTATATATATATGTGTATATATATATATATATATATATATATATGCACGCACAAATATATTGTATATATAAATGATCTTGCCATTCTCTTTTCCCTCTCTATCTTTTTTGTTGTTTTGTTAGAGGCCAGTCTATCCACTAAGTTTTGATGGAAATTTGGGGAGAAGGGGCTTGTTAGAAAGATGCCCAGAAAGCTGTCTGACCTGATTACCAATAAGAGTTCCAAACACAGAAAGAAAATCAACAAATCTCATGGTCAGAGACCACTCTCTCCTTTCCCCCAGCCTCCCACATTATGAGGGAAGAAATTGATTTGTGTAACAATAAGTTTTTATTTTTAATTTTGCTTAAGAGTTTATTTTAAATGAGTCATTTAGAAAGAAAACTTGAAGTTTGTCCCACAGGATTTGTATGATGGATTTCAGGTTGCAGATATAGGGCCCCTCTGTCAGAAGGTAAAACAGAGTCCAATGTCATTGAATGCATTTGACTTCGAAAGCCCCGAATACTGATTGCCATCTGGCCTGACATTAGACATGAGATTCTGAATGGGTTATTGTCTTCCTGGCTCACTAACATGCCAAGTTCCTAAATGAAATCTAGAAACCTTTTTTAATTTGGATTTTTGTTTTTCATTCCAGCAGGGCAGATGTCTCTAGCCACCCTCAGGATGGCTCTCAGCTGTGGGTTTACAGCATTGCACTCATCTCCATTGCGTTCCAAGCTATGCCTGTTCCACGTCCGTGCCTGGCTATAGATGGACCGTAGGCCCGTCTCCCGTACCAGGAATGGCGCTTACTGATTCGCCCATCTTGATCTGATCACCTGCTTCCTTCCTCACGTGTCAGGGAAATGGCGCTTTCTGGATGTGCTGGTCAGTCTTTGCAGAGGCCGTGGAGACTGGATGGAAGCTTCCAGTTTCTCCCGCCCTGTTTCCAGACTTGCTCAGAGTGCCTGTCTGCATGCAGCCCACATCTCTCCATTACCTGTGCCCTCACTGGCATTTATTACTATTCGTGTAAACTGCCATCACCTGCTTGGTTGGCATCCAGGCCCGCACATTGGTACAGAAAAGGAGCCAGGAGGATGCCTCACAATTGTGCGGCTGTCATCATTCGCAGCACACGGTAATGACTTTGGACTCTGCTGTTTTTGTACAGTAATTAGCAGGTGGCAGGCTTTGACTGCAACATTTTCCCTTTCAATTTCTGGAGAAAACATTGGCATCTGGGCAAATAGATTAAATATTCAAATGAAGGCTGACCTGCCATTCACTTGGGTTTGCCAGGTTTCAGGAGGCTCCGGGAAGGGTGGAGTTTAGGGCAGGGATGGAGGGTGTACCTTTTGGGGTTGGTCAATTTCCATTCAAGCCCTAGCTCTAGCCCTTGCTGGCACATCATGAGACTTACACAAGGGTTATGACCCTGCTGGAGGCAAGCCGGAAACACGTGTGAAGTTCCTCATTGTACCAGTTCGATCTCTTCATGGTCTGATGCCAGCTGTTCTTGCACAGCTGTCTCCAGTGTGGCTTCATCTCTAGACACTCTGGAGCAGCTCCAACATGTGTCCAACACACCAATATGTTTTAAAAGTATTACTATCATTATTATTACTCTTATCGCTTGAAACGTCCCACTCGTTCTTTCTACCTTCATGGTGGCTTTCTCGGAGGCCGGCAGGTACCGGAGATTTAATTACCAATGGGGCATATTTTGACTAAAGGAAGAAAAAAATATGGAAAGAATCCAGCAGTTAACTTCTTCTCTCTTCCTCTCTTCAGCGTACTTTGCCACACATAATCTTCTGCCACCCAGGAGGCAGACAGTGTGGTCAAAGCGAGATGCCTGAGGAAGGAGGGCTGGGTCTTGCCTAGGATGCCAGGGGACAGTGGCTTGAGTGGCAGTGCATCGTCGTCCATTTCTTTCTGACCTTTGTTCACCTTTTCTATTTGCCTCCCTCTTGCTGCCCTGGGATAGTGCTTCCCAGTAGAGCGGCAGCCCTTTATTTTTTGCCTCAGGCTCTGTTTTCTAGAGAACCCAAGCCAAGACATTGTTCCAACGCGTCTCCAAAGTCGCCGATTACAAGATGCTCTCTGTAAAAAAAAACTACATTTCCCATCTTGCTTTCGTAGTGATCCAATGCTACCTACAAGCAATGAACGAATCATTATACTGCAATTTGAGAATATCCCTTACACACAAAACTGTGTTTAAAAAGAAATGTGTATAAAGCTTTGATTTCAATATTAGATACTGAGTCTATTAGACCCTTTGTGTCCTGGGAGAGGGGTGTCAGAGAAGGAAAGCCCAGGCGTCCTGAACGAAGAGGCAGAGTTTCTGAATTCTGTTTCTAGTTCTGTCAGTTAGCATTATGTTTACTGAATCAAAGCCTGCAATGGCCATGCCTTGTGCTGGGCAAGCGGGATAGGACCCTGCCCTCTGCGCTCAAAGAGTCACCGTCCAGGCTGAAACCTAAGGACACGAACAGACCCACAAGGCACGGTGGTAGGTGCATTTGTGGGGATCTATTCTTAGAGCAATGACAGTAGTTAAGAGGGGCACCCACTTCAGGCAAATGGAAAAGGCAGCATGAAAAAGTTCCTGTAGGAAGGGAAAAAGTGAAATTTAAGCTGAGAGCTGAAGGGGGGATGGATCTCAGTTACTCTGTTGATCCAAGGAGGTGAGAATAGGGCAAAACATTCCTGGCAGAGAGAGTAGTGTAGCCCAAAGCACAGAGGAAGGTTGAATGAACCAAAATGAAAAAGTACAGATGGTTTCACATGAGTGGAATATTTTGAAATAGGGAGGTCTGATAAGAAATGAGGCTGAAAAAATACGAATCTCTCTTTCAGCCCTTATTTCTTTCCTATGAAATAAATAATTAAGATTCAGTTGTGTTTACTGTACCTTCCAAGTTGAAGCCATGACATGGGGAATTATGCAAAAAGCTGTGACCCCAGATGCTTGATGATGAACTTTAAGTTGGTTAAGGTGTAGGGAATAGGTCTGATGTTGTGCTTCCAAGAGGTAGCATCATACCCTCCTTAACAGAAACAAACAAAAGCTCCAAAGGTGGGACAAAGGGGACCAGCACCTTACGATGACACTTCTTGAAGCAAATGGGTAGACTTTTTTTCTTGCATAATATGTCTCTGATAGGATTTGAATTGAGTATGTGTTATCATTTGGCCCACAGATTGAGTTCTATACAATAACTCGAGGGCTCCCATATATGTTTTCATTTTTAGGGCATCCCAAGAGCTGCCTGTCACACACCAACACAAAAAAGTGGGGTCACACTGGGGCTATCACAGATGCGACTGATATTGAGACCATATACTGGGGCCATAATGATTGGGCCTTACAGTTTGGGAGAGTAAAAGTCCCTATGTAAACGGGGAGGGGACCAATGTCCTTTTTCCTTCCTGTGGAACATTTTTCTCGCTTGTCCCATGTATCGGCTATGATAGCTAACCCATGAGGATGCCTGTGGACTCAGACGTGCCTCGTGCTTACATGAACAGGTGAGGCTAGGGAAGACCTGGGGGAATGGAAGCATAAAAAGGAAAACCCTTAATGGACAAGGGCAAAATAAGTCTCAGGAGAAGGTACTACATTTTCCAGACAAGTTCACTAGAATAGAAGGAATGATGAAGAGTCGAAAACTCTCATTGGTTAGACGTAATGGCTGAGATTTCAGCTGGAAAGCCCACTACACCCATTACCCACGGGAATTAAGCATGACAGTGCCTGTCACTGACCAGTCCGAACTGGAATTCTATTCATTTTTTTTGTCTTAAGAAACAGAGCTCATCCTGTCATCCTCTATATCATCTCATGTGTCTTTCCTAAGAATTCTTTGGAAATGCTCCAGGATAAATTAATCTTATTTCGAAGCTGAGAGCACTGAGGCACAGAGCTTAATGTGATTGGAAGCCTGTGTTATTTGATTCTCCCGGATTTTATCAAGGGGCAGGAATAAACAATTCAACAGAGCAATTTTAAAGGGATGAAGCAATAAGGCTTGCAGGTTCTTTCTATTTACATCCTGCCGAGTCTAACTTTTCATTAAATAATATAAATGTTGACATTATTTTTATTATCAATTCAGCATAGGACAATACGGGGTGATTATCTATGATCTCATGTTAGAATAGAGAGAGAAAATTTATTAAAATCAGAATGGTCAAATGTGAGATTCAAAGACAGTTGATCAGGGGTCAGAAGTCAGTGGGTCTGAAAGGTCCTTTCTTCTTTATAGCCTTGACTATCACCTCCTCCTTCCCAGATCAGGGGCACCTGTCCATTCCTTCACTGTCACCTCTGTATCATCCCATACGTATGTATAAGCCTACTTCCCAATTTAACTGTGAGGAATTTGAGGCCAGGGACCCAACTTTGGCAATAACAAATGTTTCAAGGAGGAAAGAAAAGAGGGAGGCAGAGAAGAATGTACTATTACCCTTTCAGCCAAGGAAGCTGAGACTCAGAGAGATTAAAGCAGGCTTATATGCTCTCTCTCATCCCCAAGCCATACAATATGAAGCTGAGACTTAGGGAGTTTTAAGTCACTTGTTCCAAGAGCTCTGGGTTACATCCCAAACTTACAACTTTTTACAACAATCCAATGTACTTTCAATGAAGAGGATGCCATGTCACATGGGTTAACAGCTTGGATAATGCCGTCACGTACCCTGGGTCCCCTTCTTGGCCAGACCACTCGCTGTCTGTGTCACATGCGACACCTGTAAAACTCGCTAGCCTGGAATTTTCTCACCTGAAACTGGATAAAATAATGATGATCATCTCAGGAGGTTTTTTTTTCCTGATTTAAGTAAAATAATTCATTTAAGACAGTATAGGGCCTAGCACATGGTTGCAATCAAGTATTAACTGCTTTTATTATGATTTTTTCTGTTGAAGAGTATTGTGTTAAGGAATGATGGTGGTTTACTCCATGTGAGAGAAGCACTGGTTATGTCCACTATTCCCCCACTCCCCACCCCCATCCCCACACACACTCATCAGTACTGGTCAGGACTTGGTGGCTTTTCATCCAGACTTAGTTCCAGCTAAACATTTCTGCTCTCTACAAACCCACCCTTATTCATTGCTTCTAAGGTTTGCCACTGTCCAATGATAAAGAGAAGACACTTCAACATCCCTGGAGTACTTGACCTTCAACTATTAACTCTAATAAATGTTGTCATCTCTGTCTCTGCTTTACTCACGTCTTATTCTAAGACTGAGATTAAGAATCAAATTATATCCAAGGATATCCATAATTATAAGAGTAGGAGTAATGAAGTCTATAATTTGTCTCATGCATACAAGAGCCAGGTGCTTTTTACCCACTATCTGCACAGTTAGTGGACCCATTTTATTGCTAGAAGTGTAAATATTAGTATATCTATTTTGTTTTTCCAGTCAGGGACTTGAACTTCCACTTGCCTTTATTAGCAGAAAATCCAGTACCTGCCAATCAAATGTCTTCTACACCCTGAAATTTCCCATTACTCAGAAAGCCTGCTCAGCCCCAAAGTGTCGGATTTGTTCTAACACAGGAAGAGGAAAAACAGGCAGTGTTGTATGTCCGCCAGCACCACAGCCTTGGTTGTAGCCGCGTGAGCCTCGTTCCCTCTGGGTTGCTGCTCTGTTTATGCCTGAGTTCATCTCATTCCTTCTGAATCTCACCGTGGAGTGTCACTGTTGAGCCCACGTGCAGCCCTTTTCATCCTCACAAGCATGTTTAATAATTTCTCCCAAAGTATGCTGCCAAGTGGAGGTCCGGAGCTGCAGCCAGCCCATCCTGCATGATGTGAAACTGTGCCCTGGTGTGGAACGTGGATGAGCAAATTCAGACGTGCCATCCCCTGCCATCCCCAGTGGAGACCAAGCAGTTCTTTCTTGCTGAAAGGTCACATTTGGACCATTACAATTCAGCAGAGAAATCCTTCAGAGGGAATGGAGATAGAGTCTCAATTCTCTGGATACTTTTTATTCGGTAAGCCCTATATTGAATCCAGAGAATGGCCGAGAATATAAAAAATGCTACCAGAAAGGCACAGTTTCTGTCAAGCACAAGTGATTCATTCGTATACTTTTCTCAGGGCCATGGGGGCTAGTTTCCCCTCATGTATATTTAAAAAGAGGTACAATGGCTGAAGAGCTAAGTGCATTTTTCCTTCTAGATCAGGAATCAGCTTGAAGCTTCTCTTCCGAATGCCTTTCCAGTACCGTCTCATCAGCACTGGCTCTAAGTCTGAGCAGCTCTTCTTAGTGGTGGTTATCATTTTCGTTTTATATATGATGACATCGTTCAGAGAGGTTGCCTATCTCTGGAGCACACTGATGAGAAGCAATAAAAATGGGATTCCAATGCCTGTTGACCTGACTCTGAGCCTGTGGCTTCTCTGCAATGCTCACACTTGTCCTGGAACCTAAGAGCGGCCATATCTGTGTCTCCCTTCAAGGTGAAACAGTAGAGCTTAGAGGACATTTCTTCTTC
>PVKZ01003963.1:0-103943 GCA_004027375.1 Macroglossus sobrinus
AGTACTTTTAGCAATGCCTGGCTTTTTGCAAGGTGTCTGATTTTTCCCTTTTGCTGATATTCTAAAAATCATTTATTATTAAGCAAGACCTCAGTAAGAGATATACAAAATATCATCCAGCATTCAATAATTCAGATTATTAAAATTCTTTAAAAATATTTTCTGCCAAATTGTACATTTCTTTGCCTTTTTCACCAATATAAACTAAATGTTTAGAATAGTGTTTGGCACATAAGAGATGCTCAATAAATACTAGTTGAATAGTTGTATGATTCTTTTTTAAAGCAATTTGTTCAAAAGTTGTTTTCTTATTGCTATGAACTGATGGTAATCCTGTAAAATCTATATTTTATAGCCCTAGTCCCAAGTATGATTGTATTTGGAAGTTTAGGATATAATTGAGGGCTTTTAGAATATAATTAAGGTTAAATGAGGTTCATAAGGGTGCGATTTTAATCCAATAAGATCAATGAGTTTATAAGAATAAGTAAATCTCTCTCTCTCTCCCGACATGCATGTACCAAGAACAGGCTGTGTGAGGACACAAAAAATAGGTAGCTATCTGCAACTCATGAAGAGAGTCCTCACCAGACAATAATTCTGCTGGCACCTTGATCTTGGACTTTCCAGCTTCCAGCAGTGTGAGGAAATAAATTTCTGTTGTTTAAGTCACCCAGTCTGCGGTATTTGTTATGGCAGCCTGAGCTGACTAAGACACTTACATAGAAGAAGAGAAACAATACACTGAATGATAAACATGAATGTAATGGTAAGGAGGAACCTCAAAAATTTAAATTCCGAATTCTTTTATAACCCTTTCAATTCTTCAGAAGAATTAAATGAATAGTTTAAAATTAAAATCTAAAGTCTTTACTGTCAGAAAGTTTAGTTTGTTTGGGACTGTGAGCCTCTAAAGCTTGACCTGGACACCATCCCAACAACAGGAGTCTAAAGTGTACCAAATGTCACAAAGCTATTAGGGAATAAACGTTTAAAATGAAAGTTCCTAGATGAGAAATTCTATGACATTTATGTATGTATACAATGCCTAGTAAAAATAAGCATTCAAGTACAAGCTTACAAATTAGAAAAGGATATGAATTTCAAGTTACTCAGTTTAGTGACTGAAAGCATGAAATGGAGATAATAATTGTTTCCAAAGATTAAAGAGGTTCTTTGCTACTCTGCATACTATATATAAATGAATCCAACTCTCCTATCTCCATCTTTTAACTTATTATTTCTTAGCTGTTATTACCATCTACTGCTTTAATTTTTTGTCTTGTTTATCTCTGCCTCTTGACACTAGACGATAAATTCGACAAATTTTTTCACTTATGTATCCTTAGCACCTAAAATAGTTTGGCATCTAAAGGGTACCCAATACCTTTTGACTGACTAGGTCATCGCCAAATTGAGGGTTAAAGGGTATGTAGTCTTTTATGAGTGTTGGAGGCCTGCTGAGAATGATTCATTTGTTTAACAAATATTTACTCAGTGAATAATATGTCCCAGACATGGTACTCAGTTTGGATATGCAATGTTAAGCAGATGTGGCCCCTTCCCTCAATGTACAGTTTTTCAATGACCCTAAAAATAAGAATGACTTTAGTCCTGCATAATCACTGCCTCACTGCTGAGACTTGGAGCTACAAGTGGCAGGTCTCTAACTTGCCCACACCTGAGGCACGACATTTCAATTCATGTAGTTAGTAAGTGTCGGGAGCCGATCTTATCAAGGCTCTCATACCTGAGATCTAGGCAACTTCGCCTTGGGACAGGGTCTGCCTCGCCCTGTGCTATTTGATAGGATAGACAGCATAAAGTCAGTTGCCCTGACGTGCCCTGACTTACCCTGGGCCCCTTGAGCCATTTGCTTAAACTAATGTGACCTTGCAGCCCCCTCCTCTCCTGGGACCCTTCTGCATTTTTGGGTCATATAAGGAAATGGAATGTTCTGCGGTTCGGTATCCAAGGCAATCGTGCTTATGCAAATCCTCCCCTTTATATACTCTACCCATACCTACAATAAACGAGGCTTGATCAGAACTTTGTCTTGCCTCCATTCTTCACGTCTCCTGTCCCCCATTCTCTTGCAGATTGTCTCCTCATGTTTCACGTCTGGTCAGAGCTCCCGTTAGTCGTCCCGTGGGAAAGGACAAGAAAGGAAATATTTTGCTACCATGTCTCATAAATTATGTGGCAAACCTAATGTACCCATGTAATCTGTAGGTGCCTCAGAATTTTTGCTACTTTAAAATGAAATATTAGCAAAAAATAGAATGACAAAGGCTTTAACTTGAACTGGCCCCGGACCACCACATTTAAGATGTTCTAAGATATTTCCAAAAGTGTAAGTACAGTTGTTGGTGGTTACCTAATCAGGTCTTTGGGTTTCTCTTAGAAGGGCCCAGGTTCTTGAATCAAATGAAGAAACATGCATAATGGGAGTCAGAGTGGCGTGAAATAGCTCTGGTACTGGATTTAGAAGATTTACGTTCAGATGTGTACTGTATCTATTATTCGCTATGTGAACTTCACATCTGATTCTTGGTTACCACACCTGTAAAATAGTCATAATGTCTCCCAATATCTACAGCATTAGGCTCTTTTGAGAACCAAATAAGGAAATATTTATAAAAACGTGTTAAACTTAAAAATCTATGTAAAATATAAGGATATAAGTGGCCAATGACGACTGACTTCATGCTCCAGGGAACAAAGGAAGCAATTTTCTTTTTTCTTACCTTGTGTAAATTTACAAAATTCCACAATTAGACTCCTTATACAAGTAAATCAACTTCTGTTTTCCTCTATGCAATTAATACTTCAAATTTACCACTGAGCTTTCTTTTTTTCTATTCTAGGATAGTAACACACAAAACAAGTTCCTCAAGCCCTATGTGGCTTTCTAAAAACATATTCATATCAGTAGTCCATGCAATTAACCTAATGTGTTTGTTAAAGTAAAGAAATAGAAGACGTTGCCAGAGACAATGTTCCTGCCAATTTTCTCCCTTGTTTCAAAAAATCATGCTCTGAATAAGCAGTTGAGGAAAAAGCAAAGATACTTAGCTTTGTGTGCTAAGAAATTTCAGGCTGATTTAGGTAGTCCTTACCCTACAAAATTGCATTACAATTTTGGATAACTGCACCTTTAATGTATTATTTTTTCATATCGCCACATGGACACTTTTGCAAATTTAGATTTGTTTCCAAGCACTTAAGTGAAATAATATTTACAAATATTATTTTCTCATTTACTCTGTTACCATCCTGGTGCCACATACTGCAAGGTGGTTACACATCTGAAGGAAGGAGAAAACTAAAACAATTGTTTTTTAATAAGAATAAAATAAATATTAACATTGAGACTTAAAATTGTCTCCAGAGTTCATGGAATTCTCAATATATTGTTGGTAGAATTTCCTTTGTTTGATAACCCAAACTAGTAAGTTAATGTCACAAAATGGTAAAAGATAATTGGATCGATATTATTAGCTCACTGCTTAACTCCCTCTTGGAAAGAAGGGGAATCAAGCCTAGAACATCTTATTCGTTGCAATGTACGTTTGACGAGAAAATATTTACTGCAAGTTCCTTGTTAACAGCAAAGTGATCTGTTTAGCAAAAGATGTCATTTTTTTTTTATTCTTTAGACTATATTCAGGATGTACCTTTAAAAACTGTCCTCTATTTCTCTTGTCATCTTGACATCTCAGCGGTTTTGACCACTCCACTTCTCCACATTTCCGTGATGGAGTGCTTTCCTGCCATGACCCTGCACACTCCTCCAAGCCTCAAGGAAAAACAAAACCAGAGGATTCTCCTCCTGGTTCTTCAGCTCAGTGAATGGCATAATCACCCCCCAGCCACACAAATCAGAAAGGGCAGGACACTTGGAGACGCCTGCGTCTTTGTACTTATTTGATTTATTTAAGAGGATTTATATATCATTTACAATATGTCTGGCACACCTAAGCACGTTACAGTAATTGACTCATTTCACAGTCACAACAGCAGGTCGAAAACCAAGATATAGGGACATAAAACAAACTGTTCAAGGTTGCAGAGCTAGCACATAGCAAAGCTGGAATTTGAACCCATGTCCTCTGGCTCCAGGGGCTATGTACTTAGACATGACATGTTGCCTCTCAAACCTATGATTAAGTTTTATTACTTCATTGTAAATATTTTTAAAAACTTTCTCTTTCTCCACTGACATGATGCTAATCAAGCCATCACATTTCACATGATCTTCAGACACCCTCTCCTTCTCACTCCAGTTCCATTTTAACTCCAATTATCTGCTATCAGACTGTGTGACTTCTTAAAAACATACCCCTGACCATTTTTGTCTCTAGTGTAGAGATTTTCAATGGCTTTCTATTAATATAAAAATCAACTTCCTTTACTCTGCGTCTTCCTGCCCCTCTGCTCCCTGCCATTCACTGTGTTCCAGATGAATCACTCTTCTAATATTTCAGCTGTTTCATGTGCTTTTCCACTTTAGAGTCTCTCCACATACCCTTCCTCTAGGCCAGGGTTTCTCAGCCTCAGCACTGACCTTTTGTACTGGATAGTTCTTTGCTGTGGAGGGTTATTCTGTGTATGTAAGATGTTTAGCAACATTCCTGGCTTCTAGTCAAATAAATGCCAGTAGCAACCCCTCATTCTAACAACCAAAATATGTCTGCAGACATTGCCAAACACTCTCTAGGGGTAAGAGGATATGTGTGAGAATTACTCCTGTTGAGAACCACTGCCTTAGACTTAAATGTTCTGGCCCTCTCTTTTGGTTTATTTGTATTCATTCTGCAAAACTCATCAGCCAAGATCACTTCCTCAGAAAGACCTTCTCTGATTTCAGACCAGAGGTTGCAGATCAGGTTCCCTAGGAAGCAGTCTCCGGGACTGAAATTGGTGTGCAAGTAGTTTATTATAATGTGGTCTTGGGATAAACGCCTGAGGAAGGAAAGAAGGCTGGGCAGAAGGAAATGCTGGGCTGCAATGCTGTTTCAATGAAGGCCTCACTGGACCCCAGTAGACCCTACTGGCATCTCTAAAGCTAGGATGATTCTTCTGAGTTGTCCTATGTTAGAGTGAGGGAGCAGGGCCTTTTCCCCTCCAAGTCATGGGCTGCAGGCTGTGTCGAGAATGGGCATGACCTTGGGCTTGGCAACTGCCTTCAGTGGAGGCAGTTTGCTGAGAAGTTCGAGAGCTAACACCTGTATTTCAGCAGCAACTGCCGCAACCTAGGGAAATAAGTCTTTCAGTTCTGAAGAGAAATTTGAGCAGTACAAGGAAGCATTTGCCTCATTCTGCCCCTTGGACTACTTACAGCCTCTCTCAGTAATATAAGTTCTGCTGGGCTTTTTTTCCTGAAGTAACCATAAGAAGATCAGTGGGGCACGGCATGGTCTCTGCTGCTACAGCATACCTCAGCACCATATCTAGTATTCATTTTCTCTCTCCAGTACAATTTATTTGAGATTCCCTCACCCAAAGTTCTTACCTCTGCCCATATCAGTGGTAAGTGGCCTGACATGACTCAGACTGTCATCCCTGAAGGGACTCTGCCCCACTCAGGCTGTGGGTGTTGCATCACCATCCATCTAAGCTGAACAAAGGACTAGCAAAATGGGTTAAGTGAGTGACCTTGGTAACAACCAGATTCCCTCCTGACCCCACTGTGTAAGAGCAACTCAAAGGAGAAGGCATTACCAGCACCGGAGGAATCTCTGTAGATCATCATGATTATGTACCTTTATATTTAGTGGGTTACATGAGTGTCAGTGAGATTAAGATCCTTTCAGCTGCAACTAACTGTAGACTTCATTAAAGTCTAGAGACTAAAGCAATGACTTTATGCATTATCTTATTACAAAAGGAGCCTAGGGGTTAGATAACTATGGAATTGGTTAATTTAGTGGCTCCACGATCTTATGAAGAACTGAGGCTTTTTCACATTTCTCTTGGCTTTCATCTTTAAATTGGAACCTTTGCAGTTATAAAGTGGTCAAAATGTGAGGTACAACTCCTACATAACTACAAATAAGTAGGAAGCTTAGTTTCTCTTCATATATCTCTTTATGTCTTCACCATCTAGCCAAGAGTTGGTCACATATCCATTCCACAGCTGTTAAGGTACTTAGAAAAACTAGTATCTGGCAGTTGTAGTCTCTATCTATTGGGTGAGCTATGATAGCAGGGAAAGTGGGGACTGGTTAGGAGTGGGAAACCAATAGATGCTGTGTAGCTGATACACAGTGGTAGTTCAATAAATTTTAGTTTACAAATTTCCCTTTAAGTCTGTTTTTTCTCTCAATTGATTTTCCTCTTTCTATTTTTCTAATTTTCTGTTTTCTTTCTTCTTTCTTTCTCCCATTCTCCATTTTATTCCTATGCCGGAGCCCGCCGGCTAAAATAGAACAGTTCCTGAGAGGGGGAGTGAGGATTGAGAAAGACAGAAAAAGAGAGATAGATAGAGAGTCAAAAGATAGAGTCGGGAGTGCTCACAGTGAATACTGTGGCCCCGAGTTTATTTAACACTGCATATTTAACCCTTAACAATGCATGAAAAACAAAACCCACACACCTATAAACAATTGCTTTACATTTACATAACTTCTCTCACCAGTTTTCCACCAAACCGAACTTCCTCCATCTGCACGGAGCCCGCCTGCTCTGCAAACTTCTAGTTTGCAGGCAACTTTAACTCGGTCTGTAGGGCCTGCAGCTGTAGGGCATTCAGCTGTAGGGCATTCTGCAAGAATGGCTCCCAACATTCCTATTAATTTTTCTGCCCATATATAGAAATAAAACATTGAAAATTTTTAAATATAATCAAAGTTTTGTGTTATTTATATAAAACAGATAAACAATGTTATATATTTCTCTGTAGGGCAAAGAAAACAAAATAAGTTTATTTAGTGACACTGATTATTTTCCCTCTTAGATCTTTTATCTACATAAGATTCACGTCTCTTGGTATAAGCATAAATATAGTGAATATCAGGAGAAAATGACAAAACAGAGGCAATGATGGGCAGAAAAACTTGGTATTTAAAAGGATGGGTCCCAGGGATCAGAATGAACAGGCTTCAATCCCAGCTATTTCATTCATAAACTGTGTAATATTAGGCAAGCTCCAGAAACTTCTTATCTCTTAGTTTACTTATCTATAAAATGAGAATAGTAAAAATACTATTTGCTAATAGAATTTGTGAAAATAAAAAGAGAAAAAGCATGTAATGTTCTTAGAAAACATCAAATAAGGAGTTGTTTGTCTCATGGATCCCAGATGTAAACTAAAGGAAGAATGAAGCATCTGAGTTCAGATTTGGACAGTCCAAATCTCTCTCGGGACCTCTATGTCAAAATAGCTGTCAAAATATTAAATCATGCTTTCTTACTTGCCTTATGTGTCTATCTTTCATTGAATAATTTATCTTTTATTCTTAGCCCTTATTCTTACATATCTCCCACTCCCAATTGAGTGTTCTTTAAATTCTATGAGAGTCCTAAATCTGTAAGTCTAACTCTCAATTCTTTTATGATGTCTATATTTATGTTTCCAGCATCCAGAGAGAAATCTCCACTGGAGCATTCTATCAACACCTCAAAGTACAGCTGATCTGCTGTGTGGATTTGGGCATATACATTACTAGTTTATATGAGGTAAAAGTGTGGGTTAAGAAAAAACTTCTAAGACTTTGTATCAAGAATTTTTTATTCTCTGTCCAACACAAAAATTATCACACCCTTTCCAACAAACTAGTTTTATTCCTGTCTTTTCTATCTTAGATTTATAATATTGATCTTGTGAAAAAAGATTTTAAAATCAAACATAATTTTGTCACTGTCATGCTCAGAGAGCTTCAGTTGTTTTTCATGACCTGGAGAAAACATTCTCACTTTAGTCTGACCTTGACCTGCCTCTTCAGTCTAGCCCTTATCATTTCACTTATACACTTCATATTCTGGCAGTTCACAACATTATTTTATTATTCTCTAAATTTACTTCCTCCAGTATAGACTTGGGAAATCCTACATATACTTCAAAATCTGGCTCGATTGACCTTAATAAAGCCAATCATAGATAATTATTTCCTCTTTGGTCTCCTCAAGTTGTCTCTTTTGGAGTTCTTTAGCACATGGTTAATGTTAGAGCCATGAATTAGTTTTCTTTCCCCCATTAGTTTTAAGCTCTGTAAAGTGGCAACCATATTTTGTTCATATAATCTAAAATCTCCACTATTTTAACTTTTTAAAATTACACCTTATATATTAAAATATATGTGCTATGGAATAGAATAATCTTTAAAATGTTTATAGTGCTCAAATTTACATGCAGTTTTGTTCATACACTTGATTCAATGGGGTCACTGAAATTTTTTTTTTAATTTAATTAAATTTTTGACTTTGGGTGGCGAACACACTGAGATGTTTTAAAATCCTAAAAAGTTTCTTTTAGGTGTTTTCTGGTGTTTTCCCTTTCAAAGATTTCATTATTATCTATATATTTTTGTTCAATTAAAATGTAGACACTTGAAATGTATAACGGGAAAATAATATTGCCTACTCTTATTTAGCAAGTAGTAAATTTGAAATACATTTTTAGCTCTTTGATTAAAATCTGTTGAGATGCTAAGTATTGTTATATCATTAACATTTTGGCTGGAAACCTCTCCAGGCACATATGGGATTTTTATTTTTATACATAAATTTGCATAACTGCTTCACTATCTTTCACAATCTATAGTCTTTAGACATCAACCTGACAAATATAATCAAGTCATCAGTTTCAGTCTGGCTCAGAGAGCTTGAAGCATATTAATGGAGATATTTCCATATCTACTCAGACTTCAGTAGCTTCTCTCTCTCTCTCTCTCTCTCTCTCTCTCTCTCTCTCAACCCCCCACCCTACCTCCTCCTTCTAAAAAAGCACTTAATCAGTTGGGAGTATTGATTGACATAACAAACACACTGATTTTCAAAAATAATTTACATGGTTTTGTTCAGTATTTTCAGATAACTCCTTGTCAGCATAAAACATTCAGAAACAAGTTTCTTCAGAAAAAAAAAATATGATGCAAAAAAGAGAAACAAACCAAGCAAAACACCATATATATACATATTTCTGAAAAGAGTGACACCTCCTTAAGGGGAATATCAGTCAGGTCTTTCAGGAGGTATTCCAGCAGAAGGCATTGTTATCATAAGAAGAGGACAACTCCATAGGTGTTACTGACCCTGAAGAACTCCCGTGGGATAGGATGCAGAGGTGAAAGATAGAGATATTAATGATCCTCACTATGAGTAGGCCTAGGCTAATGTGTGTGTTTGTGTCTTAATTTTTTTAAAAAAATAAGTTGAAAAGTAAAAAAAAAAAAATTACAATAGATAAAGGTTCATAGAAAAAGGATATTAAGAAAGAAAATGTTTGTACACCTGTATTATGTATTTGTGTTGTAAGCTCAGTGTTATCACACAAGAATTAACATATAAAAAGTTTATAAAGTAAAAAAGTTATAATAAGCTAAGGATAATATATTATTAAGGAAAGAAAAAAATTAAATAAATATTCTGTAGCCTAAGTGTAGAGTGTTTATAAGGTCTGCAGCAGTACACAGTAATGTCCTAGACCTTCACATTCACTCACTGCCCACTCACTGACTCACCTAGAGCAACTTCAATCCTGCAAGCTCCCTTCACGTTAAGTGCTCTATACAGATGTACCATTTTTTACCTTTTATACCATATTTTTATTGAACCTTTTCTATAGTTCAACATGTTAGGAACATAAATACTTATCACTGTGTTACAATTGCCTAGAGTATTCACTATAGTAACATTCAGTACAGGCTTGAAGCCTAGGAGAAATAAGCTATACCACATAGCCTAGGTGTACAGTAGGCTATAGCACCTGTATTTGTATAAGTGTACTCTATAATGTTCACACAATGACAAAATCATCTAATGATGTGTTTCTCTGAATATATTGTCATCATTAAGGTTTTCTATATGCATGAATGTATAGAAATCCTAATATATCTACTAAAAAAAACTATTAGAACTAACAAATGGGTCAGCAAGATTGTAGGATATAAGATTAATATATTAAAATCAATTGTATTTCTATATACTGGTAATGAACAATTCAAAAATAAAATTAAGGAAATAATTCCATTTATAATAACAAAGAATAAAATACTTATAAATAAAAATTTTTAAAGTGCATAACTTACACAAAAAATTATAAAACATTATTGGCAGAAATTAAAAGAAGACCCACATAAATGGAAAGACATCCCATGACCATGGAACAAAAGACATAATATTGCTAAGATAGTGATACTTCCCAAATTGATCTACAGATTCAATGTAATCCCTATCATAATCTTTGCTGCCCCTTTGCAGAAATAAAAAATCAACACTAAAATACAAAAATAAATGTAAGGTACCAAAGATAACCAAAATATATTGAAAAGAAAACAAAGTTAAATGACTTGCTATTTCAGATTTCAAAATGTAATCCAAAGCAACAGTAATCAAGACAATGTGAAAAAGTTAGTCCTATAGAGCAAGGGAATAGAATTGAGCATCCAGAAAAAAACCTTAAAACTTATTGTCAATTTTTTACAAGGTTGCTAAGATAATTCAATGAGGATAGAATAATCTTTTTAATAAATTGTGCTGGGATAACTAGCTATCCACATGCAAAAGAATAAAGTTGGAACCGTACCCCACACCATATACAAAAATTAACTCAAATGGATCAAAGATCTAAATGTAAGAGCAAAAGCTAAAAAATTCCTAGAAGAAAATATAAGAATACATTTTTGTCACCTTGAATTAGATAATGGTTTCTTACACACAGCACCAAAAGCACAAACAATAAAGAAAAATAGATAAATTGGACTTCAAGATCAAAAACTTTTCAAAGGACACCATCAAGAAAGTGGAAAGATAACCCATAAAAGTAGAGAAAATATTTGCAAACCATATATCTTTTAAGAAACTTTTATTTAGAATATATAAAGTACACTTACAACTTAAAAAATAAAAAGACAAATAACTGAAAACTTATGTCCATGAGAAAAATCTATGCATAGAGGTATGTAGAAACTTCATTCATAATTACTAAAACTTAGAAGTAACTGAGATGTCCTTCAGTAAGTGAATGGATAAATAAACTGTGGTACATCTAGGCAATGGAATATTATTCATCACTAAACAAAAATAAGCTATCAAGACTAAAAAAAAAAAATGAAAGAACTTTAGTATTACCAAATAAAAAAAAAACAATCCAAGGCTGCATACATACTGTGTGCTTCCAACTGCATGACAATCTGAAAAATGCAGAGCTACAGAGACAATAAAAAGATAAGTGATTGTCAGGGGCTTCGGAGAGAGGAAAGATAAACAGGTGGAACACAAATGGTTTTTAGGTTAGTGAAAATATAATGTATGACACCATAATGATGAATACATGCTATAACATATTTTCCAAACCCATAGAATGTACAACACTAAGAGTGATCACTAATTTAAACTCTGGACTTTGGGTGATTGCGATGTGTCCATGTAGGTTTGTCAGTTTTTACCAATGTACCACTCTGTTGGAGGATGGTGACGATAGGGGAAGTTATGCATGTGTAGGGCAGAGTGTTAGAAATCTCTGTACCTTACCCTCAGTTTTGTTGTGCACCTACCACTGCTCTAAAAAACAAAGTCAAATAAATAAAAGGACAAACACCCAGTTTAAAAATTGTCAAAAGAATTGAATAGGCATTTTAAAAATATATATACACAAAGATCCGATAAGCACACCAAAAAATGCTCAACATTATTAATCATTACAGAAATGCAATCAAAACATAATGAGATACTATTCCATGTCCTAAGGATGGATAAAATTAAAAAAGCCTACAATAACAAGTATAGATAAGGATGTATAAAAATGGAACCCTCATATGTTTATACATTTCTGGTGGAAATATAAAATAATGCTGCCATTTTGAAAAATACTTTACAGGTTCCTCAAAATGTTAAGCACAGAACTACCATAAGATCCAGCAAGACCCACACCTAGGTATATGCCAAGAGAATGGAAACATGCTGCACAAAAATGCCGCTACCTGCACGACTAGACTAGAGGATTAACCTGAGGCAGTCAATGGAATATTGAGAAAAAAACAGAGAAACTATATACAAAAGCTAGGGCCAGGTGGGACACAGCACTCGGATGAAGTTCTAGTGACACTGAGGCAAGCTCAGCATGTTTATTGCATACTTTTGAAGGTCGAGGAGGGAGTGGGTGTCTTCTCAGGACTTGAAATTTGCTGGCAGCAATCATTTCCCAAGGCCTGTCTGTACCCTATTATCTATGCTAAACAAGAAGCAGCTGACTATTAACTGTTTTACTTCTCTGTTCTTGACAGATTGCTACACAGCCAAGCATGGTTTTGCCAATGCTTTGGCCACAGGATCTACGACACAGTCAAACATGGCTTTGTTAATGCTTCGATTAGGTACAGCTCCGATCTGGCTCTTTACACAGGAACTTAATTCACAATGTTCATAGCATTACTCATAACAGCCAAATGGTGAAAGCAACCCAAATGTCCATTAACTGACCAATGGATAAATAAAATGTGGTGTATCTCAACCTTGGGTTATTATTTGTCAATAAAGAAATCATTTGGTGATAAAAAAAAAATACTGATATGATACATGCAATAATAAAAGTGTTATTTTTAATTGAATTGTAGAATGTAGAATAGCTCTAAAATATTTTTGTTTAATACTATGTTTTTTGACCTTTAAGTCAAACATTTGGCATATATTTATCCATTACATATTATTCCAACCATTGTTTTAAGTGATTTTAGAATAAATAAATTTATTCTCTTAATTCTGTTGAATTAAAACCAGTCATGCTTGTCAAATTTGTCAAATCATGACCAAATACATGTGTAAACAGATTGAAATATATTAATTTTAGTAAAAAGTACAACAAGTCTCTATTATTTACTGGAATCACAATTCTGTTAAAATTATAAGCACTTTATTAACCATATTATATGATTTATGTAAAATAGAATACAGTCACTCTAAATTTCAAAATAAGGCATTTGCTTTGCCAGGTTGAGAAAATTAGCAGTAGCAGCAGCAGCAGCAGCAAAAACAATATACATCGTTTTTACCACCCCTCACATTAAGTTTCTTTCTTTGAAAATAAATTTAATAAAGTCTTTTTTTTTTAATATTAAAGAATGAGTTCCTAGATGTTTCTAAATAGTCATGCACAGTTTGTTTCCAACATCTTGAAACCTGCTAGCCTGTCCCATGATGATGCATTTATTCGTTAGCCACCTGTGAAGTGTGGGTGGTGCAGCTTGTCCAACTATCTTTCAATCATATCCTTGGAAAGGACTAGTAGGTGTCATGCCAATGCCCCCGTGGTGCTCTCTTCATGCCAGATAGACCATATTTTGAATCTTTGTTAGCCTCATCCCTCAATACTGATGAATTCAGTTCACAGTCATGAAATAATACTGTGACAGATAAGAGTAGTTACTGTAGTATTCACAGAACTGTGATCAGAACAATAAAAACATGAAACAGATGGCAGCAAGCTCTAGTTTTCCTTATTTCTCTTTTAAGTTGCCCAGTTTATCTATATAATCGAGCCATAGGCAGCAACATGCTTCTACTTATCTTCTCTTAGGGTTCCATTAAAAATTCCCTGAACGAATCAGATTGATAAATTATTTCAGCTATAAAACTACAATGTAGGACTGACAATATAGTCTAATTTTTTTTAGACTTTTCTGGTTAATCACAAGTCTACATATCTTACATTGATTAATTAGGTACTTTTTAAATGTCATAGAACCACAAACAGGCCTTTGAATTATGAGTTTATCCTTAAGAAGCTAAACAAAATGGAATAATAAAATCAATTACCCATTAGAATTTTAAAATAAGTCTTTGCTATCTTTTATTTTTATTTATGTAGTCCTAGAATAAGGTTGAGAGTAATTATACTGAAACATATAATTTAATTCTGAGTAAAAATATAGCAGAACGATAAGGAAAAAATGTAAAAATGCTTTTTTCCTAATCTGGTTTTATTAAAAAATCAAATGCAAAAATATTTTCAAATTTTGTAGTAGATTAACTTGCAGAGAAAAGTTTAGAAGAGTCTGAAATTTCGAATTAAAAATAATAGTTCAATCTGACTCACTAAATCAATAATCACTTGCCAGATGCCTGTATGCCACATATTATTTATAAATAACTAAATATTAACTATATAAATCTACTTAACAATATTGATAAAATCAACATTTGAGTGTCTTAATGTGGCAGCACTGTCTAGCACTATTGCGATTTTACAGATGAAACTGAAACACACAGAGGCTAAGTCACTTGCCCAAGGCAAAACTGTGATTCCCCTTCCCTCTACCTGCCTCTCTCTCTCTTACACACACACATAGCAATATATATCACTTTGATTTTACAAATGTCTTTCATTTCTTTATAATTTTAGACTGTTGTTTTCTGCTTTTCTTCTCAATCTTTTTTTGTTGATTGAAACATCCTTATTTTCAGGTCTTGATGATATCAGATACATACAGACCACTATGCCTTCATTATCTGATCTGGTTTCTCATGTTTCAGGAGGCTCCAGAGGCCCCCCAAATGGTAAGAGGCTTATGCAATTAGCAGATGTGTCTTCTGATTTATCAGTGATTCAACCAGCTGGAAAAACTAGTAAAATTCTCTTTTTAGTATTGGTTCTTTCTGACAGTTTGTAGCCTTGGTGTGTAGAGCAATTCATATATCAGAAAGGAATGGTTTCAGTCAGTATTTTTTACTGATGTCTCCAGAAAACTAATTTTCTAAGGGTTGTGATCATATTAGTCATACATGTCAGACTAAGTCATACTTCTTTTCTAAAATAAAAAAGCAAGAGATACTATAATCCCTAAGGCATACATGCTTCAACAACATAAACAGATTTTCAGGGATTTGGTGGAAACTCAATTGTATCAAAAGGTAGGCAGTGCTTATCTGTGAAACATATCCATTTTTAATCAGTGGAAGCAACTGTGTTTTTTATTACTATGTGAAAAAGTAACACAAGGAAGAGCTATTAAATTAAGAATAATAACAAGAAATGATATTTAATATTGCCATAAATTTATAAACATTTAATAAATATCTATACTTTTTGTTTTTTTCTTTATTGTTGGAAATAGAAATGAATTTTATTTTGAATATATTATTCGTTAACCTATTCTGAGAGAATGGAATTAATGCTATTAACATCAGACATTTCTATGGCAGGAAATAAAGAGCCTGCATATATGTCATCCTAACCTCATACATGGGAGAACTTGGTTTAATAGATGGTCAGTGACCCATATGAGGTCAGTCTACAAGGAAACAGCAGAGCCAAGTATAGGAAACACTTCTTCAGTTTAAGTTGGTATGCTTTCTAGCCACTGGTTTGTTTCTAAGTGTACGAGAGAAGACAGGAGTCGTAGTTAATCTCAGCAGTTTACTTGCTTTCAGTTCACTGGTTCTAAAACTTGAGTGTATGAGAATTACCCAAAATGCAAATTCCTGGGTATACTGTTTTTTAAAAGTCAGAATCTGGGCCAGGGAATCTGCTTCTGATAGTTTTTTATCTGTTGATTTAATCGCCAGTTCAAAGGTCAAAAATTTAAAAATTCTCCTCTGTTCCAATTCTACCTAAATTTTTTGTAGGCAGATTACAGGAGGCATTAAGTATGGAATATGATGGTCAATGTTGAAGTCTTAGGATTAAGGTCAAGGGAAGCTGTAGAATGAGAGTGAAAGGAGCAATTAAATTGCCAAAACTACATTTCGAATTAAATGTCTTTCTATAAACTATGTTTTCTGTTCTTACTACAACTTTTTTTCTTTTACTTTTTAACTTTCCAAACTATGCTGGAAAATTGAAAGAAATTTCTTTATAACATTTTCATTCCTATACAACCCCAATATAGGGAAGAAATGTCTGTTACATGTATTTTTTGATACTTCTAATTTTTGCCCCAGAAGAAAATTTGCAGTAGAAAAAAAATAAAATGGGCCTTCTTCAAAATCTAATAATCACATTAAGTTTAACTTCTGACTTAGAATCAAACAAATTCCTTTCAGAGTTCTTTCCAAGGCATTAATTTTTCTCCATATTTGTTTCAAATTCTCCTCCATTGGAAGATTTATTTCTAGCTGTAATTAATGATTTAGACATTTGTCACATCACCTCTAAAGAGTGCTCATCTTTGAAATTGAGCTGTTAAGCTTATATTCTACTGTGATTACATCAGAAGCGGAATTGAAGTTTTATTAAATGTTATAATTACTACTTTTTAAGTCTGGTACTGTAGTTAAATTATATAACTTGAAGTTGAGAATGTTATTTTAAAATGTAATTTCTGTGTACAGATGAACATCTTTTAACTGACCTGTCAGTCACTATGGTGAAATCTGCTATAATTAAGTGACTATTCCTTAGAAATGATCGGGCTGTTTTTAACACTTAACGATCAGCTCCTTAAGATGAAAGTCTGTGTCTGATTCATTCTGTGTGATCTCTCCAGCATGTTGCATAAAAACAGGCTGTCAATAAATATCTATATAATTATTTTCTGTTTTAAGAGGTTTTTGTTTGTGTGTTTGTTTGTTTTTAAGAGTTTTGAAGATACATAGACCAGCAATCAGACTCTGAATATTTCACTTACTCATTTTCTCACTTTAGGAAATTAGTCAACCTCTCAGTGTTTTCATTTGTGAAGTAAAAATAAAAAAAGTACTGCCCTCATACAGTCAGCTTGAGAAATGAATGAGATAATTTATGTACAGCACTTCACATGGTGCCAAATTCATACTATATGCTCAACTGAAGTTAGCTATTAATAAATAAAAAAACACTTCCAATAGCCACATGTACATTATAATAGCAAGCTATTGAAAATAACCTAAATATGTGTTTAGAGAAGGTTATTTGAAAAATTATACAAATATATACATAGATTGTTATATACAATGACTTATTATAGGGAAAAGGGATAAGAATTATATAAATGTCTAACCACTATGCAGTATACCTGAAACATATAAAATAATATTGAACATCAACAGTAAACTAAAAAAAAAATAAACTTTTTTTTAAAGAAAAGGGATAAGAAAGTGCTTTATGAACTGATGTGGAATTCACTACAAGAAATGCTGTTATCTAAAAACAAAAACAAAAAAATATATTGTGTAGGTGGGTACGTATGCCATATTGTGCCAAAAAGAAAGGGGGGGAATTATATATATAGATATATCTTAACATGCTAGAGAGATCACACAGATAAATTTAACACAGACTCTTATCTTCAGGTGCTTATTGTCTGTGTTAAAAACAGCCTGCTCAGAGAGATATAGTAACAGGGAATCTATATCATCTACACCTATACATGTAAATAGATATATAAATATAATTTGTATATATTTGTTTATATATGCATAAAGTAGTTCTGTATAAGATATGCAAGAAAATTATACCCTATATTGCCTAGGGAAATTATACCCCATATTGCCTAGGGAAAAGGGATAAGAGCTTGGAGACAGAAGTAGGAAAGTGATTTTTCTCTGTATTCACTCTTGTACCTTTAAATTTTGAATTAAAAGAATATATTATTAATTAAAAACATAAATAAATACAATTAAAATTATTTGGAATGCAAATTGGAGAGAGTATTTAAAAACCAAGGTGGTAACAAGAAAATGATAATAATTCCTAAGAGGAAGTATTTATCTTCTTGTAAATAAACACTCGATAGAGTCCTTATACATTAAGAATAAAAAGTGATGTCACTTATAAAAAATAAATAGAAAAAAATGGATTCAATATAATTAATGAAATGTTTTTTATTATGGATGTCTATATGGGAGAGGAAACTGCCTTTTATACACATCAAAGACTTTGTACTTATCTTTAAAAAGCAGAATATATTAAGTTAATTATCATACATAAGAAATGTTTTACTTGTTCTTAAAAGTACTTTAGCCACTTCTATATTAATTTAACTCTAAAAACATTACAGGGAAGGGATGATTCTTAAATAAGAAACAAGTATACCCCAAATGGCAAGTATTTTTACATTTGACTATATCAAATAACAGATTTCTAATTTAAAAAGGGCACTAAACCCAAAATTCAAATATAAAAAATGTTAATTCATTTGAAACCCTAGGAGACATGCTGGCTCAATATATGTTAATATTATCAGATATATTTTGGCAATGGAATCAGAAATATAAACTCAGAGGAAAGCTAAATTATATATTTTTTCAATAATATTTAATTAAACAATATGTTCAGAAAAGTACACTAATCCTACATGTACAGCTTAATGAATGGTCATAAAGTGAGCTCACTTGCTCAAATAAAGAGCATTATCAGATTCCAGAAGCCCCTGAAGTCTCCACTTAATTATTATCCCCTCTCTACTTCCCAAGTAGCTCCTGTATTAACATTTAACACGATAGTTGAGTTTTATCTAGTTTTCAGCTTCATATAAATAAAATCATGCTACGTATATTTACATTAGTTTCGTATTCTGTATAAATATTTATGACAAACTTAGTGGCTTAAAACAACACATTTATTATGTAACAGGTCCCATGGGTCAGGAGTCCTATACCATGTGGCTGAATTCTCTCATCAGAGTCTCACATGAGTGAAATCGGCCTTGATTCGTAGGTTATGAAGCTAACTTACATCATAATTAAAGTAGAAGTGCTCTAGAAGCCCAAAGAGCTTTGCCAGAAATAATGACATTGATTTTAGGTCCAGTCTATTATAGGGCAGAGCAGTATTTTGTAGACCAGTATTAAAGTTGCCTTTCCATAGGTCATAAAATTTACAATTTTTATATACTTGTAGGAAAAATTCTGAAGGACTTCAAAACTGACCAAAAATGTGTTCCTCTAGCATACCCTACCAAATTTCCTTATCCTTTCATTCTGGGAATAATTTACAACACTACAATTTGTGAGTTACTAATAATGATACAAAGATTCTTTCCCATAGAAATGAAAATTAGTTGTGTTAGGTGGAATAGAATTTATTATTGCTGGTGGATAGACCCATTGTTCATCTATTTGTAAATTTATCTCAGCATTTTTTATTTGCCTATATATCTATGTTTCTTTTAATTTTTTAAGACTTATACTATCATTTATTTCATCATCAATGAGTTAAAAATAAAATCTTTAACATACATTCTTTTTATATTGTATGAGTCATAATTTTACCTTAAAAATCTATTCATTAGCATAATTTAAGAATACTTAGATAATTTTGTATCATATATGTGCCTATCAATAGAAGCCATAACAAATTTGCAATTTAAATGGACTCAAAGTAGTTTTAAGATTTAAGATATATTTAAGATATATTTAAGGTATATTTTTTGATTCTAGATATATTTTAAGATATATTTTTAGTCATTTTAATGGTTTCTTTTGAGTTGTTCATCCACTGTGAATTGACCTTTAAATACTATTTTGATGGATGGCACGGTCTGCTTCACAAGATCCATACATAATGCAGTAACAATGTATATTTAACTATCTCACTCTCTTTTCTAAATCTTTTTAGTAATTTCCCATTACTCTTGTGATAAAACCCCACAATCCTTAACTGGCCCCACTCTTCCTCTTCTGAAAATTTTCCACACTCCACAGAGTTTTCCACAAAGATATTTTAGTCTCTCAAATATTTCTGACTTCAGAATCTTTGCACATGCTGTTGGTTCTACCTGGAAAGCTTTTCTCTACCATCTACAACTCCAAGGATACAGAAGGATACATTCAGGACCCTACTGGACCTCACCCTATAGATCTCATCTGGCTCTTCATCTGTATTCTTTTTTATATAATGGACTGGTAAATGTAAGTTAAGTGTTCCCTTGAATCCTGTGAGCCATCCTAACAAATCATAGAACTGATCGAGGGGGGTCATGGTAACCCCAATTTATAGCCAGTCATCAGAAGTACAGGTAACTAGCTAGGACTTGCAATTGACATCTTAGGTTGAGGCAATCTTGTGGTACTGAGCCCTTAACTTGTAGGATTTGATGCTATCTCCAGATAGATAGTGTCTGAACTAAACTGAATTGTAGGACACCTAGCTGTTGTCAGAGAATTGGTGAGCATGGAAAAAAAAAAAAAAAAAGCCCACGCATTTGGTGGCCAGAAGTAAAGTGGTATGTAGTAGAGGAAACAAGTTTTCCTTTAATTGGTGTAGAGAAGTTTTCTCAGATATCCTCCTTTTCAGAATGTAAGTTTTTATTGCATTTTTTTGGTCCCTGCTCCACCACTGTGTATAGGATGTTGTCAGGGAGTGGGATTGAGTAGACGGACAACTTTTCTTTTAGTTGGTATATTGCCAGAGCAAAAGGAACCATATCTACCTCTGCTGGAGAGAATCATTCATCATCCAGAGATCTTGGACTCTTAGCTGGATGCAGCAGCTGAATGACTTTTGGTTTTATCCCTGAGAAGCGAGAGAAGAGTTTGAATACTTATTTAGTGGCAAAAAAGGCAGAATGTGGCTGGGATAGCTAATTCTACATCAAAGATTCATACTCCCCTTAGCATAGTATAATTATTGCTGGTGAGCAGCTTTTCAGCCAGAGATAATATTTCCTACCTCATATTGCATCCAAGAGGGACCATCTGATTAGCTCTTAACAATGGAACAAGGAGAACAGGTTGTGTGTCATTCTGGGCAGCAGAGATCAAGATATGCACAGGCTTTATCTACTCCGGCTATGGAATGCAGAATACCCTCAGGCTCCAGATAAGGATGTAGTCTGGGAACTACCTCACCGGCATGAGTAAGGGTGCCTTTAGAAATCCCCAAATTGGACTGTTTATACGAATGAGAAATAAAATTTTATATTTATATTATGTCACTGAAATTTAGAGAGTTTGTTTGTTAAAGCATGTAGTGTTACCACAACTAATACATTACACGAATGGAGATTTCAAGTAGGTAGAGTCTAGAGTTCAAGAGGTCAAGATATATAAATGTAGATGTTAATATGTTTTTAAAGACATGAAGCTAGATATCACCTAAGGAGAGCAGGTATTTAGAGCTGAGAACTAGGACCAAGGTTCAGCTTTGAGAACTCTAATATAAGAGGTTAGGTAGAGAAGTTGAATTCTGCAAAGGATCCTGAGACTGCCTGTAAAATAGAAAACAGAAGAGAGCTGTATCTTAGAAGCAGACAATAAATTATTTCCAGAAACAGAAAGTGGTCAATCATGTCCAATACTGCAATCAAGGTAAGGCTAGTGAATAGTTCATTGAATTTACTAACTTGAAAAATGAAACCTTTACAAAAACAATGTCAGAAAATTTGATGGGAACGGAAGCTTGATTTGAGTAGGTTCAAGAATAAATGGGGAGGAAATGAAAAAGACAAAGGAAGCACATGGAATGAGACACAAAGAAGAATGTGTAGTAAAGGGAGAATATTATAAAGGTAGCATTCATGTGCCAATGAGAATAGGAAGGATGCAAAAGATAGGAAGAAACTACTGCATGATAAAGAGTGAAAGCAAGAGGAAACAGGATCCAGACCATCATGGCAGGGTTGACCTTTTTTGGAGAGCAGAAACACATTCCTTTGTGGCAAGGAGGAAGACACAGACAATACAAATATGGATGCAAGTGGCTTTATTGATGTATTGATTTTGTCTGGTTTTGAGTATTTTTATAATAAAGTAAGATGTAAGGGCATCCTTAAAGAGAGTGAAGAAAGGGGTACTAGAAATTTGAAGAGAGAAGGTATAAAATAGTCATCTCAGAAAGGGTAAAAATGAAACTTATAGTCAAATATAATAATATTTCTTGGCATGTTTAAATATCAGTTTTAGGGCTTTATTTATGAATTTTTAGCATATTGAAATACAAAGTTTGAAAATATATTTTTTTTCTCCTGTAATGAGCAAAGGTGGATTGTGTGCATATCAGAGGAAAAACACTCCTTGTATTGCACCCTGTGGCCCTTCCCCATGGTCCAGGCTGCACGTGGATTGCAATTTACTCTTCTCAAAAAGCAGATTGCTATAGAAATAAAGGGCAGGAAATTAATTCTTGGAATCTTTTGTGATACAATAAATTTTACAAATCAATGTATGTAAATTATCTAAAAAAAAGACTTTGATTTACAAATACCGAGCATCTCAGAACAACAAAAAGATTTGGAAAACTACATGGTAAATAAAAATTTTGATAAGGACAGACCTTTTGTTCTGACAATGAAGAGTTTAAATCTTCAGAGAAACCTTCCAAGTACAGCACATATAAAATGCTGAACTATTTTTAAGGCATTCTTTGTGGAGAAAAAAGAAAAAAATCTTATAGAATAAAAACAATAACAAAGCAAGAATTCATAGGAGCACATGAAAGTTAAAACTGGCGGTTTCTCTAAGATACTTCCCTCTCTCCCTCCCTTCTTTCTTTCTTTTTGTTCTTCCCTGGTCCCAAGTCTCTCAGTTTTTTGTTTTGTTTTCACTTTATCATCTGTCCAAGTGGTTAAGTGCTGCTGTCTTTGCTGCTTGTGACTTTTCAGCATCAATGACGCTTTGCCATCTGGGTCAACCAAACTCATTAAAACTCCCATTGAGTCAGTTTTGTTCTTTCACAGTTTCTAAAACTACAATGTCATTTTCAGTATTCCTGTTTTCACTTCTTCTTCTTTTATTTCTTTTAAAATGCTTAGTGTGAATTCCTCTTATCTGAAGATATTAGATGATGATGAAACTACTACCACCAATAGTAACTGCTACAATATTCTGCCATCTTATCCCACACTTTTGGTTTTGCTACATATAACAAATAGATTAGAGGTGTTTGTTTTATTCATGCTCTTTTGGATGTGTATCTTCCTTTTATTCACTTTTAATTTAAATGTTTTTTATATGCAGAGGATTTATATTTGTGTGATTTATACTTGGCGAGCAGACAGTATAGTGAGTAATTTTTATGCAAATTTGTTATTTTCTTCTAATAAAGGATTAAGTGTTATTCTAATGTTTACATTACAAATTTCTACTACTTTAATACCTATTATCTGAATAAATTTTAAAATAGTTTCAATATAATTTTAGACTATAATTGTAAGCATGCTAAAACCCAAGAACAGATTACTACATTTAATGGAAGCTAGCTGAAATTGCTTACTAAAATAGATTTCTTTACATCTGAAGAGCACTACAGAAGTCTCTAATATGGGAGAAGGGAGGGAAGGAGTCAAATATTTATATAATTTTTTCAAGTTCTAAAATATATGATAGGCTATTGGAAGCTGATTTTATAAAGAAAGAGCCCATATGCTACCCAGATTTCATTTAAAGATTCATGTATACCAAATAAGAAGGTACAAAAGCCCCAAAATGCCAGGTTTTGCTGCATAGACAAAAAGCACAGAAAAAAGAAAAATTATGGATGCTTTAAAAGCTTTTTCTAGCTAGGCACTGACATCAGTCAAACTATTGGTCAGAAAATATTTATTCCTTAACCCTATATCTCCTTATGAAGAGGCTACCACTCTGTACTTTTAGATGTTGGCCTCCATATGACTCATTTTGGTTAATGGAGTGTGGGCAGAAATGAGAGTATACAAGTTTAAGTCCAGATCCTAAATGTCATTGTCTATTTAAACTTATTCAGTGGGTGATTTTGACCTCTCCCAAAGTAATCACTATTCCTACTTCCTGGGCTTCAGAATGAATAACCATAGAGTGGAGTGAACTCTGAAGCAGCATAGAAGCTGATTCACATGGTCTCAAGTGTGAGAATAAATATTTATTGTCATATGATATAGTAATGGTGAGATTGTTTCATATGCAGACAAAATGGACTAACACAGGTACTTGATGACTATGGAATTAATCAGAATGCTCTGTGTTTACTCACCATACACTTGATCCTTAGACACTTCTCCAGTTATACGTTAGATTCCTGCAATACTGGGGTTGATTGGTGCTAGCTTTCTCTTAAGACTTACTATATCTCTTTAAAAGCTGTCTACCTACTGATTTTCCAATTCTGGTCTTCTCAGACCCTTGACTGTTCATTTTATATCATGCCTTATTCAAGGTATAATTTTATATTTGTTAAAAGTTCTTTATTTCTGAGATATTTGTATCTTAGTGACGGGATCCTACTGGCATAACTTAAATCACATATATGTTGAGCAAGTGACTAACCTAAATGAGAAAAATAAAATACAGAGTCAACAAAAGAAATACTTAACCAATAGCAAAGTAATAGATTTAAATCCCAAAGTATCAATTATTAATGTAAATTAAAAAACTAATTTCTCCAATTAAAATAAAAAGATTGTCAAATTGGACAACAGAGCCAACTAATTCTACTTATAAGAGATTCACATGAAATATAAGGATACTGCAAAGAAAAACACTATGTAAAAAAACCTTTTGTAGCTATAGTAAAATCAAACTAGTAGACTTTCAGGTAAAAAAAAAACACAAATAAAAAAAGAATATATATGTGTGTGTGTATACACACACACACACACACACACACAAAGCTAGAGTAATTAACACAATGTTGAACTGGTATAACAACAAATGTACACAATAGTAAAAATAGAAATTATAGAAAGAGATCTATACATATATCAATACTTGATTTATAACTTAGAAAGAAAATATAATAGTAAACACCTTGACCAATCACAGATAAGAAACTTAACTATATGATAAAACCAAATATTAAGGTAGTTTGACCTCTTAATGTATGGTTTCTAAACCACATTAAAAAAATTAACGATATTTCTCTAAACTTAAATTAACATCATTTTTTCCCCTAAGTAGTTTATATCTCTAATCCTAAACCGTCTTAGCAGGCAAGAGTTACTCAGCTGTGTTTCATGGCTGAAGATCCAGGCAAGGCATCAATCCAATGCTAAAGGTCTAGTAGCAAGTGAGGGTCTAGAGGCTGGGTTTCAGGGATAGGACCCAGGATTCAGGCAGTATCAACAGGTACAGTTGGGCAGTTTGTGAACAGTGCAAAGGTGTCCAGCAAGGGAGTAAATAAGGGCTAACTCCCAATCACATGAGACTGAAGCTCTAGCTGTTTCTTCCTAGAGAATATACCTCTTTCTAATTCACACAGAAATATTATTTAGACTAGTGGTAGCTCTTTAATCAAGATGATTAGTAAAAACAAAGTATGGCCCCTAGTCCTGGTGGATATATGAGATTCGAGCTTGATTACAGAAACAAGGAAATAGCCAGATTACTAAATTTAGGACATGAAGTCCAAATGAGAAGAGCATCAGGGTTGACCTGATTTCAGTCCCTTGAGCTCTCAGATATCCCTAATTACCTCCAACTGTAGACAGGTTTCATCTCAAGCCCCAGGGCAAGGGTGACTGCAGGTAGGAGTCATACAGCTCTAATACAAGTATAAAGGAAACAGGGGGAGTAAGTAATGGGGGTGGGGGATCATTAAACCAGCCTTCTCATTTGCCTCTACTCCAAAATTCCACTTAATGGATAAAAAAACATTTTGTCACTTGTCAGAGTAGGCAGTGACTGATTTTTTGAGTCTGGTATGGCCTACATCAGATTCATCCTCCAAATCAGTGTCATACCACATCAGCCCAAACACTTTACTTCCTTGTTGAAAACTCTTTGCTGTTTCTCCATTGTGCATAGAATAAACCTTAAGGTGGCTTAAAATGCATCCCTAATGTGATTCATACCTAATTCTTAAATCCTATTTCATTTAGGTCTCCACATTTCAAGTTATGCTCTTTGACTTTAAACCAATTGTTTCCAAAATTTTATAAGCAGTCCTATTTTTCTGGAATGCCAAATCTGCTTTTCACTTGCTCAGATAGCACCATCTCTAGCCAATCTTACCTGATGCTCTTTCCCCTTGTTTTCTTACAGTCCATATATATTTTCATACTTATTCACTGATTCATAAAGTACATATATAGTATCCACTATGTCATGGTCATACTCAGAGCTGAAGTTAACAAAAGAGAAAGATAAGAGAGGAAAACAGAATAGGCAAGGTCCTTTACCTAGGGCTCCTCTTCGTCCAGTGAGAAAAAGACAATGAAATTGCAGTCGTTTGTGATGAGTGCTACAACAGCACAAGGTCTTATCATTATTTGGTTTTGCTTTTTTCTTTCACTGAATGTGAGTTCTATGACTATATTTTATTAAATTCTATATCTCTAATACTTAGCATACTATAAATAAGTATACTATAACTGATAAATGCTTATTGAGTGATTTTCTTTCCCAACCATTCCTAAATCTAACTACTCCGCCCATGTTTAAGTCCTTCCACTAAATTCTCCCTAAGGAGTACTCTTATTTCAAGTTGAACCAGTCTTCCCACTGCCTACTCACTCGCTTTCCAGCAATCATGGTTATCTCCTGCTCATAATCCTCCAATGGTTTCAAATCACTTTAGAGAAAAATACAAATTTCGTAGGTTGGCTTTAAAAGCTCTTTATTTTCTGGATCATAACAATCTCAAAACCTGATTTTCTTTCACTGTCCTCCATTGCTCTAATCATGCTCCCTTTATCCATTTCTCAAACACACTAAGCACATTTCTACTTCAGGATTTTTGCAGCTTTTCTCTCTCTGCCTGGATTGTTCTCCCCCTTACATCTTTGGAACTCTGTTTCCTTTGATTCAGGCTTCTCTTCAAATGTCATATCATAAAAGAGATATTCCCTGACTGCCCTATCAAAAGTAGCCCTCTATCCCAGTCTTTCTCTATGCCCTTACCCCTTCTTATTTTCTTCTTAACAGGTATCACTACCTGACACTATTGAATAGTTGTCATGCTGCAGGCATTATTTTAGAAGTTAGGGAGATGAATGGGAATAAACAAAATGACAACCTTCTTGGAGGTTACATTTTAGAGAGAGGAAACAGGCATTAAAATGCTTTTAAAAGATGAATATCTTGTATATCAATGGTTGTATTTGCTATATGGAAAAACAGAGTGGGCGGGGGGGATAGGGAATATTAGGAGTACAGGAAAAAATTAGAGATGTTTTTATTTTCAGTATGGCATTTAGATAGCGACAAGCAGAGCACCTGTCTCAGTCCCCCTGCCTCTAGGTTCTGATACTTTAAATCTCTAAGTCTCACTCTAGTGCTTGGGCCCATTTTCCACTTTTTCTTCTTTGAGATGTTCTCTGATTTCCTATCCTATGCATGAGGTCAACAGGGTGCTTTAAAGAACTCTGGGATTCATGCCTCTCAGGTCATTCTAGGGTTGCAATACCAGGCCACAGTTCCCAGAAGATGGCCTGTAAGTAAATTACATCTACTGGCTAGTGTAGTATTTCTTTCCTGGGGTCATGAAAGATTTGATGAACAAAATAGTGCTGACCTGCTGATTTGATGTGACTCTATCATAGGTCAGACATTGGACTAAGAATCTTCATTTTCACTGATTAGACAATAAACACACTCTTCATTGATAAATCACTATACCTCGCATGGGCCCATGACTTTTGCAATATATTTCTTTTTAATCAAATAGTTTATATAGAGAGGAGGAGTCCATTATAAATATTTCCCTTGGGCCCCACATACCCTACTGGCAGTCCTGCCAGACTGCTTCTGAACTTAGTGGTATAAAACAACCATTTATTATCTCAAGAATATATGAATGAGTCAATAACTTGCATGAGGCATGGCAGGGCCAATCCACACTGTCTAAAGCTTCAGCTGGAAGACTTGAAGGCTGAGGGCTAGAATCACGTGAAGGCTTGCTTGCCCAAATATCTGGCAGTTAATGCTGAAACACTTAGACATGGTAAGGCCTCTCCTCATGGCTTGGGTTTCCTCACAAAATAGTAGCTTGGTTCCAAGGACCTGAGTCCCAAGAAAAGAAAGAGGCCTAAGCAGAAACCCTTTGTAGCCTATCCTCCAAGTCATGCAGTGCCAATTTTGCTTCTTTCTATTTATTGAGATAGTTACAAAGGCATGACCAGTTTCATGGGGATGGAAAATCGGTTCTACCTCTTCCCTGTGAGTGGCAAAGTTCTGGAGGAGATGTGGGATGGAAATATTGCCGTGTTGTCTTGGGAAAAGTATAATCTGCCACAGAAAGTTTCACTCAAAGCATGACATTTGAACAAAGCTTTGACATGACATTTGGAGAACAAAAAGAAGCACTTTCCAGACAGAGTAAGAGCAGAGTCTTCACACGGGAGCACAGCTGACACATTCAAGGAAGAGCAAGGGCATCAGTGTGATAGAAGGCCATGTAGTTATTCCCTCTGAAGCGCCTGTCACCTTTCCTGTTTGAGCTACTCACAAAACATGCATGCCTTTCTTTCTGTCTCAAGTCTTGGAAAATCTTTTGCAGCCCCAGCAACTTCCTCCTTTCTGCTATTTCGAGCAATTTATGTCTTAGAGTGATGGATGGGAAGAATAACTGTGATTTTACTTCAAGGAGTTAATATTTTGCCTGCCACAAGAATACACACCTCCATTTAAAACTTTAAATTAAGTAAGTTTTAATCAGTTCATGACATGACTTGTCTGTATACCAACAGTGCAATTTAATGTAAAATACAGGTTTTTGTTAATTTAGTTTCCATATTGTCTTTTTAAACAAGCATGGCTGGTATTTTTCTTAAAGTCACACAGCAAACCAACTGTCAAACTTTAAAAATGCACCTAAAATATTGGCAATTTGCTCTTTTTATTGAATAATTTGGATTTTTTTTTTTTTGCTGTTTCTCATATCAAGTTCCACTGGTGGGAGCAGATATTGCTCATTATAATGAAATTGGCCAGATCAAGTTAAAAATCTGTTAGTGTAATTTTGCTTAGATATAAATTAGCAAAATTTCTCAATCTTCTGTTTATATGAGTCTAATATAATTACTTTTTGGAACTATTGGCATTTTAAATATATTCCGAATATCATTTTCTGAGTAATGTTGCTGTCAATAGTCTAAATGCAACAAATTGATTTTCACAGGAAAAATATCTTTTAGCACAATGCCATTTTTATATTTTGTGTATTCAGAAAAAAAATCATGCTTCTGAAGGTAGAATGAACTCACAAATCAGAAAAAGGCTGTGAGACGTCTATCAGATAACATTTTATATATCCAAAATACTTTAGAGATCCTGAAAAACATAGGCAGGTTTCTTTAGCCTCAAAAGAGAAAACTTGATCTTAAAATTTAAACAGATGTAAAATTCTCTGAAGCCATCTGGGAGACACTTTGAAATTTCTGTGAGTAGAAGGAAAATTAGATAAGGTGAACTGTGAGATCAAGCTCTAGATGAATTTTGCAATCAGTGACCTAGTGATCAAAAACAGAAGCTCAGTGATAATGAGACCAAAATTTCTGAATGTCTGCATAGCCAATTTTCTGCCCTACTGAAATGTGCAATCTTAAATAACCTCAGTTTTCTAGCAGCCTAATTTAAAATTGCTTCAGGCCCTTTTCTAAGTTTATCTTCCTCCATGATGCATCAATTTTTTTCTCCCAATTTTTTTAATTATAGCAAAATACACAAAACAAAACTTACTCTTTTGAACAGTTCAGTGGTATTTATATTGTTGTATAACCATCACTGCCATTCATTTCTGGAACTCTTCATCTTGCAACACTGAAATTCTATACTCATTAAACAATAATTCCCCCCTTTCCCCTCCTCCCAGTCCCTGGCAACCACCATTCTACTTTGTGTCTCTGTGATCCTAACTACTCTAAGCATTTCAAATAAATGGAATCATGCAGTATTTGTATTTTTGTGACTGGCTTATTTTATTTAGCATAATGTCCTCAAGGTACATTCATGTTGTAGATACAACAGACTGAATAACATTCCATTGTATGTATATAGCACATCTTGTTTATCTATTCATCTGTCAATGGATACTTGGATTACTTCCATGTTTTAGCTATTGTGAATAATACTACTATGAACATTGGTATGCAAATATCTCTTTAAGACCTTGCTTTCATTTCTTTTGAGTATATATTCAGAAGTAGAATTGCTGAATCACATGGTAATTCTATTTTTAATTTTTTGAGGAACCATTATACTGTTTTTCACAGAAGCTGTACCATTTTACAAATTCCCACCAACAGTGCACAGGGTTCCAGTTTGTTCACATTCTCACAAACACTTGTTCTTTTTTTTTTATATAGTAGCCATCCAAATAGGCGTTCTATCATTCTTGATTATAAGTTATATAAAAGTGTATATTGTTTATTATTTTTCTTTTCCCCTAAGAAGTTAAGCTCCCAGAGTACAAGCTTGCTTTTTTCCTACTTTGTTCACTGTGTTCTATATAGTACTTGACACATAGTAGATGTGTGAGAAAATAACTGTCGAATAAATGAATGAGTAAATGAATGAGTGAGTGAACTGGATTAGATTTTATTTTCTTATAGTTATGCAACTAATGTAGGGATGAGGCAGGAGAATTAAAAATGTTAATCAAGCCACATCTAGAGACTGCAAGGTGCTGATCAGCCCTACAGCCAGGCTGACACCTTCAGAACAAGGGAAGATTTCTACTGGGTTGCTAACAACCTATTTCCTCTCAGTGCCTTGACTCTGTCTCTCTCTTTGTCTCTCACTGTCCCTCTCATTCTCTGTCTCTGAGAGGAGACCACACTCTATCTGTGGAATGTTACCCCTTTTCTAATAAACTTTTCTTTTGACTTTAACTTTGACATGTGTTGAATTCTTTCTTCACTCTCTGCCAAAGGACCCTCTTCTCTCGGTGCAGGGCTTGGTCTCCTACCTACCAACTCAGGGAAATTTGCCCTGTCCCGGATCACAACTGTTAAACACAGGAATATGATGGATTGAGGATTCAAAGATTTATGAGAAGCAGAATAATAGAATTAATATTTTTGTATTTGAAAGGAAAGTACATATTAAAACCTTTATGTAGTTGACTCTTGAACAACACAGGTCT
Organism: Macroglossus sobrinus; assembly: GCA_004027375.1. Classification (NCBI taxonomy): domain Eukaryota; kingdom Metazoa; phylum Chordata; class Mammalia; order Chiroptera; family Pteropodidae; genus Macroglossus; species Macroglossus sobrinus. Next base: position 31,070 of record PVKZ01003963.1, read on the forward strand.
ACTTATATGCAGATTTTTTCAAGAAATACATATAGTACAGTAAATGTATTTTCTCTTATGATTTTTCTTAATAACATTTTCTTTTCACTAGCTTACTTTATTGTAAAAATACAGTATATAATACATATAACATAGAAACTGTGTTAATCGGCTCCATGTTATCACTAAGGCTTCTGGTCAATGGTAAGCTATTAGTAGTTAAGGTTTTGGGGAGTCAAAAAATATATGTATTTTTGACTGTGTAGCAAGTCAGCATCCATTACCCTGAGTTGTTCAAGGGTCAACTGTATTGGTAATTTTAACGAGAATTTGGTTTATTAGAATAAAAATCTCATTCCTTTCATTTAATGCATGAAATTGGATAATTTATTCAAGACTGGTGATTTTAAGTTGAAATAGTACTAAGTGTATGCCTAATGTTAGGACATCTGAGAGAACTCTAGGTTTACCATGTTTATTTATTAGATTTATAAGAGTTATTTAAGTAATCAGGCAGGATCTATTTAAAGACAAATAAAGTACTTAAGAAAATAAAGCACAGCAAACTCATAAATTCAATTTGAAATGCTGAAGGTAACTGTTTAAGCAGTTCCAAATGTTATTCAAATATCTTTTAATATAGTTTATTAAATTTTTTAATCTTAAAAGTGAATAAGATTATGAGGTGAATTTAAACTCTTAAGAATCAGGGTTTTTAAATTATAAATTTAAACTGTAAATTGTAAACTTCTGAAGTTTATTTTCTGCATATAAAACTATCCAAGTTGACACCTAAAGAAGTCATATTAGCAATACCAAATACAATACTTTCAATGATGCTTTTCAAGCAAAACTGTAACTTTTTACATTAAATGCTATATGTTTAGGAAATATCTAATTGGAAGATCTCTCTTTTGGAATAGAACCACCATCTGTTGTAATAAAAAAGAGGACTATTCATAATACTTTATATTTATCTGGTCTAGTTCAAACAATTCACAGTATTGCTATTAAATACAATAAAACAAGAAACACCTGTTTTAAAATAAACACACTAAATTTGAGTAAACAGAAAACATCAGCCACTTCGAATATCACCCATATTCATCGAAGACACACATTCTTTTATATTATCCAATGTTATTTTCATCACTTTAAAGAAAGTTTTGGAAAGTTGATAGAATGCAATAATTAGAAAACAACATATTGGCATAGAAATAATACTATGTTGATTAATGAATAGCTTTACTTTTTTGAAGAGATATAGTTAGAAGTCATTAAATGCTTCCCAAATTTCTATTTCTTCTAATTTAGTCATATTTGTGTATCTTTGCATTTTTTCATACATACACTGAAGGAAGATAAGTGCAATAGCTGACCATAACTCCAGAAAAATAATAAATTATTAAGAAAATATTATAAGTTTAATTTGGCACAGATTTAAGATATACAAACCTTTGGAAACTATTTTAAACCCTGATGCAAATAATTACTTGAACTACAGACAATCTAGTTCCTTGTTAACCTGACTTACTGTATTACTTGTATTCTTAATATTTTATTTTTAGTGTTTTTCTCCAATTAAAAATTTTCCCAAAAATTGATTGCAGAGGAGACTGCTTTGCCCTAGTTGATGTTTGTAAGAACACTAATAGGCGACTGTGCTCAGTTTGAGGTTTCTTATTTTCATTAAAACATTGAAAATCTAGAAGATCACCACTGTTTTTCATTCATTTGTTCACTCGTACATATATAAAGTTCTTATTGAGCATTTGAGTGGTCAAGGAGACATCCTTCTTGGGAGTTTAGAATCTACTTAAGGCAACTTTGAAAAGCTTGCTCATTTTCCCCTGGCATGTCTTCTAAAATATTCAAATCATTAAGGCTTTTATAAAAGTCTACATAATCATGAAAAGAAACAAACTAGCTGTAGTTTTTCAGGAGAAAACTATCATCTAAATAGCTTGCTTTTACCACAGAATTTCCAGGGGGTTACACTTAACTCCGCAGGCTAGTTTGCAGTTGTTATATACCATAAAATGTTGTTGCCTTAGCTAGAACTGGTTTCAAAGCCAATTACAAAAAAAAACTTTTAACACAATGCAGTGGCTAGTTATTTCTGGAGAAATTTTAAAATACATATTGTAAGTACTAGCCGATATAAACGCCTAGTATTCTGTTAAAAAAAAAAAAGGCACTATACCAGACCTGTTTTACTCTTTATGGTTCTATATTTTAAAACTATTTTCTGTTTTTCTAATTCTATGAAGTAGAAGCTCTGGACAAAATAAAATAAAGTAAAATAAAATTTATTCGAAGGCATAAGAAAGGCATAAGAAAGCTGACAAATAGTAAAGATTTGTGACAACAATATCCTAGAACCAGAAATAAGGCTCATATTAGAATTTCAACCCTTAATTAGATTAAGATGACCTGGATTTTCTAGCACCTTAGTAAAAAGAAGAAGAAGTAAATTCTCTCTGTGGGAAATACCATCTAGAAATTCAAGTTATTTATAATTTTCCATATACAATGTCCAACATTGAAAGGAAACCCATGAGAATGAATGAATTGGATTATAGATTAGAAAAAAAATATCTGGACTAAAGTATGAGAGACAGAAAGACAGAAAATACATAAGAACGTAAAACTGGTTCTCATGATGAAGAGCTGAGAAAAATCCACTTGTAAAACTGAGAGGGGCAAGGAAAGTGTAATCATTGTGAAAAATGCCCAGAACACTCTCCATTGCAAAGACCTATGTTCTAGAGGAAAATTCTTTAGCAGAGCCTTATCCCAACTGGAGGAAGGGCATTTCACTTTAGTCTCCTCTAGCCTTTCTCCCTCACATAGGAGGGGGAAACACTCAGAAAAGTAATAGTTCAAGAACATGAGTCCAAATAAAGACTCAAATTATGGAATGCTTCCCTTCCCCTACACCTTATCAAATACCAGCAGTGCTCCAGTATAATGACAGCAGGTTACTGCTGAAAGAGTTTCAAAACACATGCTATCTATAAGGAAGGACACTTAAGGAAGTCTACAGTCAAAAGGGAGGAAAAAAGAGGACATTTGAGGGATTGGAAGCCTCTGGTACTTATAGCTACAGAGACATTAAACACAACTGAATTCTCAGATTAACAAAAAACTTCACACTGAGGTCTATATGCATTCAATTACCTAATATATCATGTCCAGCATTTAACAAAGAAATTACAAGTCATGCTAAAGGCAAGAAAAACAATCTCAAGAGGCAAAACAAGCATCAGGAACAGATATAACAAAGATGTTAAAATTATGAGACAGAAAATTTAAAACACTATAATTAATGTTAAATGCTTGAATGGAAAAAGTAGACAACATGCAAGAATAGATGCATAATATAAAGAGAGAAAATCTAAGAAAAAATTTAAAAAATGATGCTAAAAATGAAAAAAAAAAAAACACTTAAATGAGAATGTGTTTGGTGGGCTCATCGGTAGCCTGGACCTGAGAAGATCAATAAGCTTGAGATATAGGTTGACAGAAACTTCCACAAACAAAATGCAAAGGGAAGAAAGAATGAAATGAACAAGATAAAATATCCAAGAACTGTGAAATAATTTCCAAAGGTGTAACGTGTGTAATTGGAATACCAAATAGAGAAGAAAGAGAGAATGCAGCAGAAAAAATTTAATCAGAAGAATTTGGGGGTGGGGGAATAAGCTTTAGAAACATTATATATGTGGATTGACCCTGGTGCTCTCATTCTACCTTCAGATGATTCCAGAGTTCAGAATATTAAGAGAGGGTATTTGGAGAGAAGAATGACAGTCCCCTAGCACAGAGGGCTTGATTGGTGAGTCCTTCTTGTTCCTTTGAAGTATTTGGTAACACATGGAATAGTAAGTATGACAGAAGTAGATTTATGGCTTATATGTGGTTTTATGATATAAATGATTTAAACTAAAATAACTCTCATAATATGTACAAATGGCTTTAAAAATTGTTTCAAAGAAAACAGTGCTTGACAGCAATACTAGTAAAGCATACAAGGGAATAAGAAGACAGGAGTGTACTTTCTGTTTCTCAATAAGAGCTCTTTTTATATTTAACGATACTGTATTACATACTTCAAAGTTGCTAAGGAACTAGATCTTAAATGTTCTCACCATAAAAAAAAAAAAAGACAATTGTATGACAAAATAGAGATGTTACCTAAGGCTATGGTGCTAATCATATTGCAAATACATAAATGTATCAAATCAACACCTTAAATGTACACAATGTTATAAATCAATTATATCTCAATTTTTTAAAAAAAGATCTTTTTTGTCAAATGTATTACTAGATGATAACAATGGCAGCCTAATCAGATCTTAAAGGTTGGGCAAAAATATTCAAAATTATCAAGGAAAATTATCAACTCTTTGAAATATACTTTCACATCCACTATCATTCATAATTTAACAACTCTAAATGTATAATGTATATTATTTTGCTATGCTTTTGTGATGCTTCTTTTTCAGCTATCACAGTCATTGTAATCTATTATCAATACAGACTTAATTGGTTATAAAATACATAATGGAAAATGTGAATAATGCCTGGATATTTGACTACATTAAAGAAATTTTTGTTATTTTTCTGCATTAATAAGGTTGTGATTTATTTAAAAAATACATATCTTTAAGAAATATACATTGAAACATTTACAGATGAATTATATGATATCTGAAATTTGTTTCAAAATAATCCAGGGTGGTTGTCAGGGGGAGTGTGAAATATGGATAAATCAAGATTGCTATGAACTGATAATGATTGAATTGAATGAAGAATACAAAGGGGTTTGTTCTAGTATTCATTTACCCTTCTATTAAAACATTTCATATTAAAAAGATAAAAAACATTAATTAGAAACTAATCTTTAATCACATAGTACTAACATATTTCAAAAAATACAGCATATTAAATAGTATTGCTCTCACTAAATTATTAATAAAACTGATATATATTCAATAAAAGCAAAACTTTTTGTACCATTAATTTGAAAGTTTGCACTGCTTTTAAATTTGATTTATTTTAATATTATGCTTTATTTCATCTCATGTTTCATCTAAAATTTTTAATTTCTGTTTTTGTTGTGAATTTTAATTCACTTAATATAATATTAATGTATACACATATATAATTTATAAGAAAATACATATGTATATATTGGGAAGTACATACTCCCAGATCATTTTCTGATGAGGTACTGTATCATAAATATTTTTAACATAAATATTATGATGTTTTGACATCTTAAAAAATCTTTCCTTGCTCTTGAAAGACGGTGCATCTAGCGCTAGCCAATTCTTAAAGATAGCACAAGGTCAGCGGATCAGTCTTTGATATGCAAACTAACCACCACTAAACCAAAGCTTCTCTTCTATCTGGCTCATACCATCCAGGGGCAATATTACTCTCCCTTAATCTTAGCAGAGCCAGGTGCCAGGTAACTAGGGACCACCCTAATAGCTCAAAGCTCGCATAAATTATTCTAATTAGGCAATCCTAAACTGCTTTGCCTTCCCCATGGAAACCCCAATAAAGGCAGTGGCCTAAATCTTGCCCAGGTTCCTGTCTTCTGCCTCCTGACCACCCTGGTGGCTTTCCCATATGGCCCTGCGTGGTTTGCTGGGCCTCCTGTCTCTAGGACCTGTGAGTACAACAAATTTTGCTATTTCCTGAGCCTCTCCTCTGTGGCTTCTTTTAGTACATCTGACTGACCATCTCGAAAAAAAAAGAAACCAGATGTACATACCAAAAAAAAAAAAAAAAAAGTTTGGAGATCACTACCCCAGAGGTCACCTAGTCAATCTTCAAGCCCAATATAAGACTTTCTTCAATGTTGTCTTACCCCGTGCTGGAAGTATTCCATTACAGTTTTATTATACACGTTGCTAAAGTGAGCACATCCATTATAGATTTACACTCACCACCTCCTGAAGAAGCTGACTGCATTGTTGGATTATGCTACTTGCAACAAACAAGCAACCTTAATCTGGCACTTCTCAGGTGAGAGGAGAATGGAGAAAAGTAGTAGAGTCACTATTTTAATCATTAGGTATGATTCAGAAGTGCTGAAAAGTGAGTTAACTACTTAATTCCTGAACAGTATGATCTTGACCACTTTCATCAATGCACCAGAGTGTCTGACGGAAAGACTCCAGGGACAGTTAGTTCAAAGCACCGTTTTTCACTCTATCAATCATTCAATATCATTTTTCTCATAATGTATACAGTAAATAATCCACTGATTGCCATCATCACTTAATTCAAAGAATTAAACAAGGATGGCCTGGACATATTTGCATTTGGAATCTTGGGAAAAATAAAGGATCTCCTACAAGAGCTTTCCCTTGATTATTAGTAAATGTCAACAAGAAAGTGTGCAAATAATTTTCTTTGACCCAGAAACAAACAAACAAACCACAAACACATATGGTTTTTTTACTACTTTTTTTCCAAATTGGAAATGACGACAGCCGCTGCACTCTAATTGGCTGGTTTGTGAAACCATTCAACTACATTGTTTGACTTCTGTTTAACTTTCGTATTGCTTTATTAAAAAGAAAGTATTTTTCTTGGAAGAGTAAAATCAATTTTAGTAACTTCAAGATTGAATTATAGACAACAAATAGAAAGAGTCAAAATTGGCAAGGAAATTAAAATTCAGAAAAAGAGAAAGTAAACTCTGGCTTCAGACAGAACTGAAAATAAAAATAAAGTGTTAAGAACTTCGTTGAATGTGTTACCTATACATCCACCATGAATTATAGCAGCAGTTCCAAAAATACAGCTTTTTTCATTTCAGCTTTATTGAGGCATAACTGACATATAAAATTGACTTGTACTTTCTTGATGCCATCCTCTTTTATGCCCTGTGCGTCCTAGTCCTGCCTGACTCGGTTCAGATGCTGCTGTTGAAGCATAGGTGAACCAAGTGGGTGGCAGGATTGTTTACAGCAATATACCCCTGGGTTAGAGGTTATTTGCAGTTAAATAGAGATTCTGAAGCAGTATTAACTAAGGTGGTTCTGAGATGTGTTGATAGAATGAAGAGAGAGCATTTAATGGTGTCAAAGGTGTAATAGATATATAATAATAAATGAAACGTCTGATGAGATGGAATTGGAAAAAAAACTACGAAAGGTGACTAGAAGAAAAAGTTAAAGATGGATGTAGAGTTGGTTTAGATCTAGCAGTTGAATACATCTCAGAGACGCCTTTTAACCTGGAGCCTTGAGCCTGCTGTGGAATCTGGCTTGCCAGAAAGGGCACAATTACTCACTTTCCCCTTGCCCCATCCATCATAACCACAGATATGCCTGGTCTGGAATGTGCCTGAGGAGGCAAGAGGACTTTGTGTACCCCTCACATCCATAATCTAGCCATACACTGAAGCTGAGCGTCAGGACTGCTCTGAGACAGAAGGGATGAGGCAGTGTCCAAAAGTTAGGCATAATAGTGAAGACTAACATACAAATTGAAGTATTTTGGCAAGAAAGGGATTAGATTAATAACAATGAGTCACTGGCATGGGCCAATCTAGTCTTCCACGTTGTAGCAGTTTGTGTCTTTGCTTGAATTACCCTCTGCTCTCAGAGAGGCATGCTTTTCTGCCAGGCTTTGAGGGGTCATTGGCCTTAGCAACAAAAGAGTATGCTGCAGTAGGGAGCTCTTCCAGGTTTGGATGGGCACGTGGCTGGGAAAGTCTGAGGACTATAACTCTGTATGGCAGACTCATGTCTTGTGACTCAAAGCACAGCTTTCCTTCTGTCTTTCGCTCTCCCATTAAATCTGTCCAGTAGATGAAATCCTTCTCCTAATTGTGAAAACTCAGTCCCTCTGACTTTTCTGGTCACTCTTCAGTAAGAGAAAGTCCTATGATCTTTTAGAGTGGCAAATAGAATTACAACTCAGAAATGTCACATGTCCTAGATAATGATCAAAATTCTAAATTTGATTTCAACAGAAAATCTTATTTACAGCTGAGGCTTCCTTTGAGCTGGTCAGTAACGGTGGGAAGAGGGACATGATCTTCCTTTTCCATTTTATTTTGTCTCCTCTTTTTCTAGCTTGTTATCATTCTAGGTTTTTCAGTCTTTCCTGTGTTGATGAGATGGCAGGAAGAAGAGGTAAGGGAAACTGGGGGAGGCAGTGGAAATCACAATAGTCCACCAACTTTCTCTTCCAAAACCTTCTTCATAAACTCCTTTGAATGTCTATCCTTCTATTTTTTCATTTTTTGAATGTGAGTGAGACTTTAGGGTTTTTATAAATGACTTTTGACTAGTTTCTTTGAAATTCTACATTCAAGGAAGTCTAGCACTTTATGAATGTAATACCTCATGAATTCTGGTGCTTCAATCAAAAGTTTCAATTTAATACACTGTTACAACTATGCTATGAGGTGCTGGTTTCTTAGTCAGTTTGGGCTGTTGTAACAAATTACTATAGACGGAGTGGCTGATAAACAGCAGACATTTATTTTCAGAATTCTGAAGTGTTGGAGTTTGAGATCAGGATGCCAGCATGGGTAGGTTCTGATGAGAGCCCCATTCCCATTTGCAGACTGTTCACTGTTCCTTTTTAATCTCACTGCCAGAAAAGTAAGGAAGCTCTCTTAGGTCTCTTGTCTCAGAAAAATAATCCCATTTATGAGGGCTTGACACTCAGAACTTAAGCACCTCCCAAAGTCCCCTCTTATTAAGTACTGCCACACTGGGGTGGGGGCAGGGAGGGTCAGTGTCAACATATACGGTTAAGGGCTCACAAAGTCTTTAGGTAACCTTATAATCCTGCCTAGAGAATTTGTTTTCCTGGAGACTTTTTAGGGACCTGGAGACTTTTTTTTAGGGGATCAGTGTCAACATATAAATTTGAGGGCTCGCAAACAGTCTTTAGTAATTGGTATATATGAATTTTGTCCCCAGGAAAAAAGGTAACCGTGTAATTCTGCCTAGAGAATTTGTTTTCCTAGAGACTTTTTTTAGAGACCTGATTCATATGGTCCATCTGGTAGTTCTAGTAGCAGTGGGCAACGAGGATGTCTATTTATTGTAAGAGAGATGTGAAGTCTTTGAAAGACTGAAACCAAATGGTGTTCTTAGTCATATTTAATGTGGTTAGAAGAACTTTAAATTGCTTTCCATGAAAACGAGGTTCTAGTGTTGGAGCAGAGGATGATCTAACACTACAGATGGATGATCATTTTTAAGGGTCAACAATAATGTAAGTGGCAGTCTAAGCCAAAGTTTATGTTTTCAACTAGCAAGAATGCTCAAGTTTTAGATTACATCCTATATATTTTGACATCTCTGAGAGCAGTGTGTTGAGTGCAGAAATTGCAAAATTTTCAGCCAAAAGAAAGTAAAGCAGCCAAGTATTTCTCTGTCTCCATGCTTTTGTTAAAATTGCCTCTGACCATACCATCTTCATTCTCACCACTACTTTGGTGATGCCCTTATAAATCTATGTTTTTATGTCAGATTTAGAAGTTTGCTTTTATCTTAAGACAATGAAGAGTTAGGTTTTGAACCAGAAAAATTATATGATATTTGCATTTCAGAAATTTTATACTGTCAAGAGTGTAAGGATGAATTAGGGAGAGCTGAGACTAAACAGTCAATAACAGTTAAGAGAGAATGGAGGAAAAGTCAAAAATAAAACTGAGAAAACAAAAATAAAGCAAAGGGGGAAAAATACAAGATGACATCTCAAGTAGCAAAAGTGGAAAGAATGATAAATAGTGTCAGATTCCTAGAGGCCAGCAAAAGTGAATGCTAGAAAATATTGATTGGATTTGGCAATTCAACTGAAGTCATTGATGGCTTTAGAAGTTTTAGTGTAGCCAATCTGTCATAAGTGTACCTGTACTGAGTTAAGGAATGGAAGATGAAGAAGGATGGTGAAGTGGCACTGCCATGACACTGTCTAACATGGTAGCAATGGCAGCAAATGGACTTTTGGGTCTAGACAGAATTACCCATCCAGTCGCTGTATTAGCTGGAAACATCAGGCCTCTTCTAAAGGAACATTTAAATTTAAATTAATTAACATTAAATAAAAGTAAAAAATTCAGTTCCTCAGTTACCTTAGCCACATTTCAGTTGCTCAGTAGCTAAATGTGGCTAGTGGCTACTGTATTGGACAGTATAGAACATTTCTGTCATTGTAGAGATTTCCATAGAATAGCACTGGTTTGGAACAGCCTCTTTGCAGGAGTGGGACATTCACGTAGGTATTTGTTTGGGACAGGTTAGGTGTTACTATTCTGTACTGAAAACTCATTTTTTTGAAGCTGCTCTTCCTGAACTCTGGCCTCCAGAGGTTGAACTTTGGGTGGCCAATAAATAACATTGCTTTCTTCTCCTTTTAAGTACACAGCAATTTAGAAATAAGACTCAAGAAACGGTTGGATGGAGAAAAAAGTTACCTTAATTACTGATAAAACTAGAGAGCATGGCATTAGATCTTTTGCAGAATGAACTTTTGGGACAAGACAGACTTCATTCATTCTATTTGCTGGAATCTTAAGGCCTCTGGAGAATATACAGGCACATTTACCATCTGTGTAACCTTGGGAAACTCACTAATCTACTTTGAGCCTTGGTACACAATTAAATGCTACAGATGTGTTTGCATTTATTATATTGTATAATGGAGGATAGCTCAGATGCACCCTTTTTGCCAACAAGTAAAGCTTAAAAAGGATCAAAAAGGTACTGGGGGCCAAGCATGTCCAGCTCCTTTTCTCAAGTTCACCAAACAGGTAAGTCACTCTCTTCACCAGTGGGATGTGAATGGAGACTGGAAAGCTAGAGGTTTTAATTTCACACTCTCAGTTCTGAGTAATGAAGTGGCAATCTTCCCTCTACAGAAACACGAGGAACGGAGTATAAGTATTTCTCCTTATATTCCTGTACATAGTTTTTCTATTCTTTCTGTCCACAGTCAAATAAGTCTGGTAAAATGTTTGGGGCTGAAATAGCACATAGGCCTTTCTTTTCCTTACTGTATTAGTCTGCAATGCAAAAATCAGGCATTGACCTAGTCTTATGAAAATGGGAATAATGACTTGCTTAAATAGTCACACATCTTGCTCTAGTCACTGTGTGACAAATATTAGAAAATCTTCTCATTTTCATTTAATAAGAGCATGGCAGGCTTCTAACTGAACTGTATGTGTCTATTCATGTCTTTTTAAATACTGAAATAAAGTAAGATTGGTCAGTATGTCATCTATAAAAATTCCTAAATTAGAAATTTGAAAAGAGAAAACAAAGCCTATATAAAATGACATTTCTAGAAAAGACATTAAGTTTCAACTTATTGGTATATTTTTATTTTATTTATTTATTTATTTATTATTTATTTATTTTTTTAAAATTTCATTTTATTTATTTTATTTTATTTTACTATTTATTTATTTAATTTATTTTTTATTATTTTATTTTATTATTTTATTATTTTATTTTATTTTTTATTTTATTTTATTTTATTTTATTTTATTTTATTTTATTTTATTTTATTTTATTTTATTTTATTTTATTTTATTTTATTTATTTTATTGCCGCTAAATTCTTTCTTCAAATAAAATCTTACTCGAAACCCAACATATGTAAGAGATCTGGAATGCCAGTCTTCCCAACCTCCCCAGTCCCTAACCCTCACCTTGATCAGCTCCTGACACACTCTGAAGGGTCTATGGAGCTCTGCTCTGGTGGTCTTTCATTATTTCAAACTGGCATTTTATATTGTGAGTTCCATGAACTTAAGAGCCTTTTCTGTTTTTCTTACCATTTTATTTGCAGTACCTACCACCTGACACAAAGTTGGTGCTTGGTAAATATTTACTGAATGAATGGGTGAATGCATATGATTTGGACCATCACACAAAGCAAATTGGTGAGGCTGAAACTTAGTATATAGTGAGTGACTAGAAAGATGTTGGTGGCATTACCAGGATAGGAGATAAAGGAGGAAAAGTATGTGGAAAAGAATGTTGAGATCAATTTTAGATATGAGAGTATGAGGTACTTGTGGGGCATCCAAAAAGAGGTATCGACAGACAATGAGCTAGTCAGTTTATTCAGCTTAGACTCAATGGTCATACACTCCAACTCCTCCTTTAAAAGGCTTTCGTTCATTTTACTTTCAAGCACTATGCTACTCTGGGGATGTTTCTGCCCTCACATAGTCACTAGGGCAGTTTCTTAAAGTTTAATGTGCATGCAAATCACCTGAAGAATTTTGTTGAAATGCAGATTCTGATTCAGAAAGTAGGACCTGAGCTTCTGCATTTTTAACAAGTTTCCATGTGATGCACTGTGATATTTTGAGTAGCAAGGCATTTCAAATCAGTGAAAACAGCACTAAGAGCTAGCTGGTTAGCCATTTTCTGTTCTTATAACAAGTAGAGACTGGTAAACTTGCAAAATTCTATTTGTTTTTCAAATAAATTTCTTCTCATAAATTTTACTTTTGTACTTTAAATAATATATATTTTTTTACATGTCAGCTTTGAAATGCAACATGGCTTTTCAGTCATAATTTAACTCAAGACAAACTTTCTTAATTTTAATAGTAATCCTATAGGCAACTTATTCTTTCAAGGGTTTTTTTTCCTTTTCCTTTTTTTTTTTTTTTTTTTTTTAGCTTTTAGCCATAGGCTAAAGACTTCAGGCTAAGTTTAGCAGTTGTTAGACATAATACGGTAGAGTGGCAAGCTCTGGGAAGTAGGTAAATTCAAGATATTTTGAAACATTCACATGCTTAAAAATAGGAGTGATTGCATAATAGTGACCTAGTTTAAAGGTAGGCAGAGGTACAACTATTCTTATCCTGTAACACAGAGACTGTCCCCTTCCCCAAAACAAATAGAAATTTTTATTGGAAACCAGTAGCCTTTCTTAGGTTAAATTAATTTAAACTGAATTAATAACTTAGGTTTCACCTGTAACTTTATCTGTAAATCATTTCTCCTTTACTATTATTGTTTCATAAAGATAATTTGTTTTCTCTTTCTTTCAAATTTCTTTTTTTAGGATTTGTTATGATTCTGGACACCAAGAGCCAGGTATAAATTAGACAAAGATCTTAAGTTCATAAAACTTAATTTATGAGAAAACAGAATAAAGAAGTAAATAAATACAACAATTCCATGTAAAGATATGTATTATTAAAAACGAAAAAGAGCAATGAGCTAGAGACGAACTGGTATTGGGGATACTCTTAGATTATGTGGTCTGGAAAGCTGTATCTGGAGTGTAATAGAGTAGAAACATGTGTAAAATGAGGAAATGAACCATATTAATATGAAGAGAAGAGAGAAAAGCAAAGTGAGACTGCCCCGTAAAGAATAAGCTTGGTGTTTTGAAGATCAAGATGATCAGACATGAACAGCACAAGACAGGGGAAATTGGAGAGACAAGTAGCAGCTAGATCAGTCAGTTTTGAAGACCAAAAGCAGGAAGTCTGTATTTTATTCTAAGTGTGATGGTAAATATTTCTGGTTTTGAACATAAAATTACATTATCTTATTCTCCCTTGTGAAGTTCTCCTCCTTTCTCTGATAAAAAAAAAAAAAAAAAGTCATGGTTCTTTTTAAAGGCCTAGCTCAAATGTCATAGTCATTGTAAAGCTTTCCTTATCTTTCCCAGTACTTTCCTTCTCTGTAGTATTCTCATTTTGTACATTCCACTACTACAGTATGTGCTCTACTATATACTAATGCATTTATCACTTGTTTCCTACTTGTCATTTTTACTAAAATGTTACCTCCTTGAGGGGAGGGATTGTGTTTTATTCACCATCATAGATGCCCAGTTTATAGTACAGTGCATAGACACTTATTGAATGAACAAATGGGTATTTGAATTGTTCCCAAACCTATGCTTCTGGCTTTAACCTTTCTATCAAATTCCAGTCTCATATTTTCAAAAGCCTACTGGCATTTTTAACTGTCCAGTTTTTCCTCAAACTCAATATCCAAAATTAATTATCTCATTCCAACTTCTCCATATTTATTGATAATAATAACTTCTTTCTGTTACCTTGTTTAGAAATTTTACAGTACTATAATTTTTCTGATACTAGGGATTTATTTCCTTTACTCTATTTCATTGACTCTAGCCCTAGTTCAGACTTCTATCACTTAATTCCTGGAAAAATGCAACAGACTTTTGGCTTGGTAGAGGGTAATTCTGACTCAAATTTCTTCTCCAATTCATACTGCTTATCTCTGCAATACCATTGTCATGGAAGAATAATTTTATTTAGCAGTTTATGCATTGTTCTATTTATCAAGTATTTTTGCGCACTTATTATGTGTATGGCAGGGGCCATTCTCTCATATAAAATATTAATTATTGCTCAAAAGCATTAAATAAGGTAGTATTTGTACCTCCATTTTGCAGAGAAGGAAAACAAGATTTAGCTATGTTAGGCTACCTGCCCAAGGTCACAGTTACAGCAAGGAAACAGGTGAGCTGAGATTTGAACACAGGTCTATTAGTTGAAACACTGAGCTCTGCTTAGTCATTGTGTTAGTAATATCTCAAGTTTAAATTCCTGTCTCTCTTTGGAGGATTTCCATGATACAGCCCACCAGTCTTACTTCCTATTACTGCATCTCGTAGTCCACATTCCAAATATCTTTCTAGTTATCTTCTGTTCATTGATCTTTTTAATTCAATTGATAGTATCCTCAAAACCAGAGACTATGTATTACTCATCTTGAATTTCTGTGAAGATCTACCACTGTGGAAGACATACAATAATTTTCATTGAATACAGCAAAACCTCTGTATCTATAGGTTCAACCAATCTCAGATGGAGAATATTTTTAAAAATGTTACCATGTTGCTGATGTACTATGTACAGTTAGGCCTACAATGGTTGCATTGGTATTAAACATGCACAGAAGACTTTTTTCTGTTTCTAAACAATATAACAATTTACACAGCATTTACATTGTATTTGGAATTATAAGTAATCTAGATGATTTTTAGCATACTGGAGGATTTGAGTAGGTTGTATTCAACTACTACACCATTTTATTTAAGGAACTTGAGCTTCTATGGATTTGGTACCTGAGGGGGAGGGGAAGAGGGTCCTGAAAAAAATTCCACCCCGCCACCCATAAGACTATAATTGATAAAAATCCTTAGCATAGTCCTTGGCACATGTCCATGCTTAAATGGTAACAGTGATTATTTATTATTACTAGAGATGCTGATGCATCACATTGAAGTTCTAATAGGGACCCAGAAAATTCTGATCCACACCTTAACCTTTAGAACTTTTTGCTTGCTTGCTTTATGATCTAGAGTAATGATTTCCCAGGCTAAGTTACTACATTTTAGTCCTCTCCCACCCTTTCTATGAAGCAGTGTCAACTACAACACGGACACCACCAACAGCAACATTCTGTCCACCGTTACTGCTCTCTTTGAGAGTGCTTTGGAGGAAAGAAACATGAAATAGTTGCGATTTTTTTTGAGATGAATGGTAAATATGCTTGTTATCTATCAATGGATTTAACTTCACTTTAATGAAGTTTACTAGAAATGTCTGTTTAAGGCTTCCTGGTTCAAGTTCCTGATGTACAGAGATCGCACAATCAGGTATCCTTCCTTCCATGTATTGGCTTGCAATATAATTGACCCAGATTCATCAATTGTAGTCTAGTCATCGGACCTTACGCGTAAGTAGTACACAGTTCCGAGGAAGGAAAGAGGCAGGCCCAGGGGCACCTGAAGTCTGGTATTCAAAGGTCCTGAGGCGCGCCCCGCCCCGCCCCCACTGAGCGCAGCCGCGTCACGTTACGTCATACGCTCTCCCGGAAGTGCGGCTAAGTAAACGGTGGGGGCGTGTCCCCCAGACAAATCCGCGTGGAGTTCCCGGAGGAACGCGGGAAGTGGGGGCCAGGCGGAGCTATATCCACCGGTCAAGGTTGCTTTATTTCCCGAGCAACCCGCGACCCTGTCCGAGGCCCAAAGCGTGAGGCTGATTGAGTCTCCGGCGCGACGCCATGGAAGTGGTGGAGGCCGCCGCTGCTCAGCTGGAGACTCTGAAATTCAATGGCACCGGCTTGGGGGTTGGTCAAGGTCAGGCCGTGCAGTCACCGAGCTCCGTTCCTGTCCCAGCGCCACCGCCGTTACTACAGTCGGATGAGGGGTCCCCAGACACTGAGAAGGCCGCGGAGGCTCAGCTAGCCGGGGAGCAGCCGCCTGAACTCGTGCTGAGCACTGGTGTCGGCGGGAACCCGGCGCCGCAGCTGGGGCCAGAACCGCCACCTGGAGGGAACTGCGTCACTGGCGCCGGCGCTACAGCATTGGCACGGACACCAGACTCCTTGGAGACCTCGGACTCTGATTCAGACTCAGACAGGTCGGGTGCCTGCGGGTCCCGAAGCTGCGGGGAGAGGGCTTGTGTAACCGGCGTGCGGAGCCCCGGCCTTGGGCTGGAGTGGATACTCTCGTGAACCGGGGATGGGGGGGAGGAGGTCCCTGACGCTCACTGCGCACGTGTTGACAAGTAACTGGAACCGCCCATCTCTCCCTGTTCACTGCAAATGTGGTTGTGTATCTTGAGCCTAATGATCAAATCGCTCTTATCTACCTGTAATAGTCTGAGGATATTGGATTATTTATGTAACTACTTTGTTTGGCGAGTCTTTCTGTAGTGATAACTTTTGAGTTTTATGTCAGATCTGACTTCAAGTTTAGCGTGTGGTCTTGTTTTTGAATCAGAGAGATTGAGAATTAAAGGATTTTGTGGGGAGCACGTGTTCTTGAAATTAGCAAGATATTGTTATTTAGTATTGTATGTTCAGATTAGGTCTTATAAGCCCCAACCCACGTCTTTTAAATTTAAAACTTACGTGGTGGGAGAGGGCTTGAGTAGGATGTTCTCAACCCACATTGAACATTGTTTACAGGTATTTGAGTGTGTTGTGTGGGATACCGAACAGAGGTGAACAAAATAGATATGATTCCTGTCCTACATTCTAGTGAGAGGGATGGAAAATGTAAGTAAACATCAAATAAATAGAGTAGGTGAAAGTTACCAAGGAACAAGCAGGGCACTGAAGGAGTATTAGGACAGCCCAACCCTGTGAGACCCTGTAGTCAAGTAAAGTTTTAATTCTAAATGCTTGAGAAGCTGTCGAAGAACTTCAGGCAGAGAAATGACATGCTCAGGTTCACATTCTAATAAGCTTTGCTCTGTAGAGGAAAAATTGAACTGAGTCAAGTGAAGAAATAGAGAAGCAAGAGTGGAAATAGTTGGAAAGTTTTTGCATGAGTCCATGCTAGTGTGGCAATAGGTGGAAAGATGTTGCTGGAGTCCATGATGTGACTACGATTGTGTGATTAAATATTTTGAAGTCACCCTGATCAGGCTTGCTAATAAATGTGGCAGTGCGCTAGACAAAGAGCCATCAACTGGGTGGATTGTTGTGCTGTTTACTGAGGTGGGGGCAGGAGACCAGTAGGAATGTTTAATTTGGATAATTAATTTGAGATTTCTCTGATAGCCAATTAGAGATGTCAAGTAAGCTGTAGTATAATGAGTTTAGAGTTTGGAGGACAGTTCTGGACATACAATTTCAGCATCAGATTACAGATAAAACCTTAACTTTTTATTGATATTTTCAAACTTGGATAAAGCAGTAGAATACTATAATGAATGCTCATCACCAAATTTAAGTTTCCATTATTTTGCTAATCTTGTCTTATCTAACATTTCTAATTTTTCTTTTTTTTTTTTTACCTGATAGTTTTAAAGCAGATCTCAGTCGGCACGTCACCTTACCTGTAAATTCTTTACTATGCATCTCTAATTGATAAAATACTTTTTTAACATAATCACCATGTCATTATCAACCTTAGTAAAAATCCTAATTCCTTAATATCACCTAATGCTCAATCTGTATTCAGATTTTCCTGATTGTCTCAAGCAGAAAAACCTATTATTTAACAGTTGGTTTGAATTAGAATTCAAACAAGATTCAAACCGTGCATTTGAGTTTATGGCTTTTAATTCTTTTTTAAGTGAAGGTGGTATTTAAACCCATAAAAACAGGATGTGAGGGATGAATACCACTGTAGCACAGTGCAAGCCAAAAAATGGAAGTTTTTTGAGGGAGTGGGGAACCATGTTAGATGTTGTTGAGAAGTTAAGTAAGATGACAGAAAGGTATCCACTGGACTTGGCAACTTGGAGATTGTTGTTGACCTTGTTAAAGAATGGTAGTGATGGAAGTCAGTGGAGGAGTAAAGACTGAATGAGAAATAAAGGAGTAGAGATAGAATGTGTTAACAGCTCTTTCAATAAATTTTAAGGAGAGAAATGAGGCCCACAGCAGGAGGGATTAAACAGAGGTACTACAGAACACTGGTATGCTGATGGAAATGATTTGAAGCAGAGGAAGAGATTCATAATACAGCATAGTAGGAAGGAGTTCACTTGCAAATAGGATGGGTTCCTCAGCCCAAGTGGTGAAATTGGCCTTTGCCCCTTTCTCCCTGTAACAGGTGGAAAAAAAGTACTTGCTAGAGCTAATGTCTTGATTTCAAGCCCTTCATAATCCAACAATCCAATAATCCAATGTTTTTCAGTAAATTATGGTATAGTAAGGAATAGGCTCTAGCAGGATGTTTGAAAAAAGTGCTGTGGGAAATGTGGAAGGAAGTATATAATCCTACTTTTGTTGGGTACAGGTTGCTTCAGAGGCGGTAATATTTGAGTTGAGCCTATAAAGAGAAATAAAATTTCTCCATATTGAAGATGTTCTAGTCTAAGGAAATAATAGCACAAAGGGAAAGTTGTATAAATTTCTATGCTAGGTGTAAAGCTCTGTATGAGAAGTGGTAGGAGATGGGATTGTGATGGTTACCAGGAGCCTGGTTACAAGGGGCCTTGAGATGCCATGCTAAGAAGCATGACCTTTACCTTGCACACAGTGTGGATTTAGGTAGAAAAATTGTTAAGGTTTTTCTCTGTGTTTTAATTTTTCTTAATGAAAGGGAGGAATAGTATAAACCCTTACAGCCGTCACCTTGATTTAACTGTTATTAATATTTCAGAACTATTAGTTTCACATATATATGTTAATGAGCCATTCATTTTAAAGTCATTTATAGCCATGACACTTTATTCCTAAACATTTCAGCATTCATTCTCTAAGAGAACATTCTCTTAAATAATCACAATACTATTATCACATGTAACAAAATCAGTAATAAATCCCTCATATCTAATGTCCAGTCATGAACATTTTTTTAAAGCAAGAGTGTGAACTGGTTAGGATAGAGGCCATGTGAACCTGAAGGTACTAGCAAAACATCAATAGTATAAAGTGATTGTTGTGGGGACAGACTAGTATTGATATCAGTTATACAATTATTACAGAAAAGCAGGTGAGAAAGGAAGACAAAATAGGAGTAGCAGTGGAAATGGGATAGAGAAGTGGAACAGGAGTGATATTTACTAATCTGAAGATAGGATTTTATCGTTGACTGTGAGAATGTGATAGCTCATAATGATTCCAAGGTTTCTACTTACAGTGACTGGATTAAATAAAGACTAAAAAACGAATAAAATTGAAGCTCAAAGAGAAGTTATTCAATAAGGAGAATGTACTTTTTTTACTCCTTTAATTTGTTGCTAGTGTGCACCATTCATGCAGAGGCGGCCAGCACAGCTAGAGATTAAGCCTAGATAGCTAGAGATTAAGGTTAGAGATATCAGCACTGAAGATTTGGGTGCTGTCTGCACTTGATTAATGATTGAAAGCATTGGAGTAGATGAAGTTTTTGATGGGAAGAGTACAGAGAGAGAAAAGAAAACGAAGATGGACCTTTTAGAAAAGCACATAAAAGGGACAAAGTGGGATAACTAGCAAAACAACCAAAACTTGTTACTGGTAATAAGAATTGCTGTGGAAGTCAAGGGCTAAAGGAATTTCCAGAGAGTAGAGTGGTCAGCATGGTTGGGAACTTTGAGTTTCCAAGTATTTCAAGACCGACAAGAAACCCTTTTTGGCAATTAAGTGAATTGATCATTGGTGACCAATAAAGTACCTTGCCCACAGCCCTATCAGTGATTTGTCACATGCGTAATTCTATTCAGACATATGTGTGACATGTGAGTCTATTGTAATAGGGGGTTTTGAAAATGTTATCAGTGGATTAAGGACTACTTTCCAAATACCATAATCCACTTTAAAACGCTAGCTTTTGAATTACACCAGTAACAGTAAACATGTAGTAGATATTTTCTAATTGAATAATGTTAATACTATCATATTAATGATATACTAAATTTTCAACTTTTTGTTTCTTACAGCGATACAGATTCAGATAGTTCAAGCTCCTCCTCTTCCTCATCATTTTCCTCATCTTCCTCTTCCTCTCGGATATCACTTCCTCCAGTGCTGTCAGATGGAGAAGATGATTTACAAGTTGAGAAGGAAAATAAGAATTTTCCTCTTAAAACAAAAGATGAGTTACTTCTTAATGTAAGTATTTAGATTTGTTATTAAACCTCATTTGGATATTCTAAAATATATTGAGGTACTAATATTGATCTTATTTGGTCTATGTCTGTTCCATAAATTTGAAAACTATTCTCAATTTCTTATTTGACATACTTTTGCCATGCTTTTTCTTAAGTAAGAGAGGATTGATCTGAATGATTTCTAAGGTTGCTTTTAACTCAAACATTTAATAATTGTTCTTCCCAGGGCATTAAATTTATCTTGCTATTTTTCATTTTTTATCTTCCCTAGAAGATATTTCTTATGTAATTTACAACTTTTTTGTTGTTGTTTGTCCTTATATCAGAAAATTTTGCTCAGTGACCATTGAAATTGTTCTTTTTAATTGATTGCATTTAGAGACATAGGAAGTGAAATTAAATGGATTGAGCTTATTAGGATTCTTATTTACTTGATGTTTTTGTAGTGTTTTAATTATTGGAGTTGGAGAACAATTGACTGGTTTGTTTTGTAAAGTTAGCTTTTGTGTGATTATTTCTTCTTAAGCTGTAAACTGTCCCAAGGAGGATGATAGTCTGGTTGAAATCTCCTCGGTCAAGACGAAAGTCTTCTCAGAATTTCAGAATATAGGCTATTTTGCCACATTTTTATTCTGCATACCCTCACATGTACTATAGTTATTAATAGTGCCTTTTAAAAATTTAATGATCACTAATTTTAATTATTATATAACTCTTAAATGAATGCTAGTTTAATGTAAGATTTGAAAAAAAAATTGAATTTCCTAGAGGCAGTAAGGTGCCTTTTCAAGACGGAATTCTACCAATATGATTTTTTTTCTTTATTCATAAGAAATTTCCTATCTCACTTATGTGCCATATATTGAAAACTCTTGGATTTTTATGCAACTTCATCAGTGTGTCAAGTTTCATCCTATAGACATTATTTGGTTTCTGAATAATAAGTAGTATATTTTGTATATTTTGTCATGTGAAGGATGAATGCAAGCTTCCTTAAATTATATTTGCTTGGGCCATTTGCCTCTTAATAAAGCCTTTGAGTTGGAACTGTAAAGTTCTAGGAAAAAAATGATTGAATTGCTTTAGTATGTTGAATTCCAGTAGTTCATTTGCCAAATGCTGTGATGTCTGGGGATTTTTATTTCCATGTGGCCTTTTCTTTTATAATGATATGAATGAAATATTTTCTTCCTCTTCTTGCCTTTGTTATTGCATCTAGAAGTATCGAATAAATATATCCAGAAAAACTATTTTTACTCTTGATTTGTGAGTCTGTAAACATAATTTTATTTAAATGATAGCATAGATATTTATCTCTAGTTGTAGATACTGTATGTCTAAAACAGATCTTTAGTTTCATTTTAATTTTGGGAAATAAGAATTGTGAGAGTAGAGATTTATCACAAATCTTTGTTCCCAAGGGGAATATTCAGGTTAGCATTAAGACTTTATAGTAATAAGGTGCATGCTGTTATAAAGTGGTTTTAAAATTATACTTGTATTAATGGCTGAAAATAAATTGGTGTTATTGATACCTGATTAAATGCTTTATAAAAGAGAGCTCTTTAGATATATGAAAATGTAAAGCAGAAATGTAAAGCAGGTCTTTCTGCAGTGATGGAAATGTTCTATATCCATGTTGTCTTAATGTTTTTAAGTCTTTGAGCTTAAGCTATTATCTTAAGCCATTGAGCACTTGAAATGTGGTTAGTGGGACTGAAGACTACATTTTAAATTTTATTGAATTTTAATTAATTATATTAAAATAATATAGGCAATGTCTATTATTGGATAAGCAGAATAAAATGAGTCTTTTCCACCCACTCATCTATCTTTCCATGAGGGTTGCAGGGTAATCCAGGTTCACACTTTAATCTTCCTAACCTGCGATAAATAGCTTTCATCTGTTATTTTCAGTACCTTGGTTTTTGCTTACTAGATGATGATCTTTCTATCTCAGGTTTCCCTCATCATCTCTACCTTTAATTTTTTAATTAATCAGTATGCATTTTATTTCTGATTTTTTATATTGTTTGTGCACTGTCAAAATGGTCCTATCCATCAGTATGTGTTCTGGCCATTTTTCCCCTTATTAGAGTGTATCTGTGTTTTCTCTGACACACACACACACACACACACACACCATTTCCCCACTCACAGAAAATCAAAGTGATCGATTTTTATTTCCTCAAAGGAGATTGTGAAACTGAGGTGATTTATTCATTATCTTACTGGGCGCAGCTGCTGTGTTATCAGAGAGCAAGGTGTTAATCTAATAATTGTAATATTTGCTGTTGCAAACCTGAGGTATCTATGCATCAATCCTGAGCAGTGAATCCTTGGAAACCTGCTTTTTTTACTTTATTTTTTGAAAAGTTTGTGTTGAGGTCCTTTTTGTTCTTTGAAGATTCTCTTTTGAAGTCTAGGAATTATATTTTCAATATTCGATTTTTGCTCCAACTGAAAAAGACTGACTTCTGAGATTTTTGTTTAGCTTGGATTGATGAGATAAGTCAGTTCATTCAGTAAATGTATTCTAAGCACCTCTATATGCTAGTCATTGTTCTAGGTGATACAACAATGAGCAAGGCTGACCAGGTTCTAATTTTTATTGAATTTATTGTCTAGTTAGGGAAATAGACTTTAAGAAATAAAATAAAGGGACGTTAGGCAGTAATATGTTTACAAGAAAGAAAAGCAGCAGGATAATTTGGTAAAGAGTGACTAGCCTTGTGGGTAACCTAATACTTTAGGTTTAGTAGTTAGGGAAGAAGTGACACTTGACATTCAGACATCAAGACAAGATCTCTTATTGCCCAGTCTGACATGGAATTCCAAGGAACTTTCTCTTTGAACCTCCTAAAGTTTGACCTCCTCAAACCCGCCAAATATCTTTATGGAAAGCACGTTGCTTGGGTGAATTCTTGTTAATGGAGTTTGGGATATCCACCCCCCCCCCTTTTTTTCTTTCTAGCTTGCTCATTGAAAAGAAACAAATATATCTTTTCTCCATTGATTCAGTACCCCAAATGTCTCCCATTTTCAAAGCAAATACACTGCTTTACTTAACTAGACTTCCAAAGGCAAATTCTGTAACAGATTTTCACACTGGAAATGTACAAAGCTTGGTTTCAGTTATTGACCTCACTTATGTCTTACATGTTTTTTGTACAGTATTTAGTTCTTTATATACCTTTTATGTTCTGCAGAGTATTTGGGATAGAGATTTCAGGCACATCACTTTTATAGGTAGGACTGTTACTATTAAGAGCCAGCTTAATGTCTTCATTGGCAATTTTTAGGAATGCTCAGGAAACTATATATATTATTGTGTTAACAGGTACTGGGGTCACTGAGCTGGAATTAGAGTGTGTTGGCGATCAGATCACAAATAGCAGTGTCTGTGTCTGTTTTTTCCCTAAGTTTGGTCCTACATGAGATGGGAGATCTCCATTTTTAGGTGAAACTTTTAGTTCTTTCAATACATAGGTTGAAAATAGAGTAGCAGCAGGAATTAAGGGGGTCTGCCAGATTGTTTTGGACCACAGAATGAGTCTCTGCCCACTACAGATATTCTGGTTTGGTGTGTCTTCCCTTATCTTCTTCATGCTGGATGTTTCTTAGACATCCTTAGAGCAGAATATTGGGACTTCCCCAGACCCTTTAGACTGACCTGCTCAACATAAAGTAAATTATGTTATATTAATCTCAAAAAGTAGTAAAAAGGTATTTTATAAAATTCAGTTATTTCTGATTTAAAAAAATTTGGTAAGATAGCAATTGATGGATACTTTTTAATCTTATTAAAAAATTCTAGTCAAAATGAATCATTATGGTTAATATTGAAACATTCCTAATAAAGCATCAGACATCACAATTGCTTGACATTCTAGAAATACCAACCAATGTTTAAAAGTGAAAAACGTGATGTCCTAGTATTGAAAAGGAGAAGGAGGATTTACATTTTTAAAATATGGTAATATAGTGAATACACAAGAAAATCACTAGATACAAATTTCAGCATGTTTTTGTGCATTTAAACAGTATCTATTTATAATAGCAGTAAATAATATTTAATAACTAGTAATTTATAATAGCAAATAAGATAAAATGACTTTGAGCTTAAGGACTACTTAGAACCTATAATAAGACAACTGTTGGTAAATGTGATTTTAATCAATACTAATAACACTAATATAACAAACTGGTTTTAAAGTTTACCTAGTAAAATAAACATGTGAGACTAGCTAGAACAATTCAAAGAGGAAAAATATTGATGGAGTGAAGAGGGAAACTAGCCCTTATTCTCAAATATTAAAACATATTATGAAAGACACAGTTGTTAAAACAGTTTAAACACTGAAATAGGTCAGTAGGACATAATGGAGATTTTAGTAAAAAACCCAAATATATAAGTACATTTAGTATATGTTAAAAATTGTTTTTCATGTGTCAGTAGAAGAAAAGATGGATTATTCAATGAGGAATAACTGGCTAGTTATTTCAGTAGAGATAAAGCCAATCTCTACCTTGCCTTTATACAAGAATAAAATTGCAAGTGGACCAAATATGAAATATTAAAAATGAAACTAGAGTGAAAACATCAGTGAATTTGAAAAATTAATTTGGTCAAGTGAAGGTCTGTCTTAAAAGCTAAAAAAAGGAAAACATTGATATATTTGACTACATAAAAATTAAAATACCAAAATTCATTAAATAAAATGCTAAAAAACATGCTGGGAGGTAAGGGAGTGTATATTTGCTACATATTTGATAAAGAGCAAATGTTCTTAAAAACTCAAAGTTCTGTTATAAATTAATAAAAAGATAAGCCACCAGAAGAAAAATGTGTGAAATATACAGACAATTCATAAATATGTAAAAATATCCGTGAAACATGAAGGATGGTTATTCAGTCTTCCTGCTTAATGAAGAAATTTACATTAAAGCAAGATACTATTTTGGGCCTATCAGCCTGGCAAAGATTTTCATCTCAGGATGGCAAGAGTGTAGGAAAATGCCGTTTGTGGAAGTCTAAATTGATATAACTTTTTTGGAACGAAATTTAGCAATATCTGTCAAAATTTAAAATGTTTATATCTTTGAATCTAGCAGTTCCACTTAGAAGAATTTATCACAGGAGTCACTCAAAGATATATGTGAAAGAATGTCGTTGTAACATTGTGTTTAATGGTACAAATTTTAAAAAGGCAGATAAATGTCGATATTTTATTAAAGTAAAACATTTTAAAGTTAGGAAAGTTTATACCTGCATAGTAAATGTTTGAAAGACTAACAACAGCTGTTTCTGGAGAGGAATTAGGAGGTTGAAAGAAATATGGTAAAGGAATTTATTTTTTACTTGCATCCTTCTGTGCTTTTTTCCTTTTTTTGAAATTGGAAATGTGTATTACTTTTATACTTTAAAATTAAAAACATAAAATAGTATCAGAGTTTAGATTTGTACCAAAACATGATTATATTGCATTTATTCCTCCTAGTAAAAAATACAAAACGAGGAGCCTTTCATTTTGTGGTCAAAGAGCAATTATTTAGTATTTGAAATAACAGTGATTTTGTTTCCTTTGTGTTAATTACATGTGGTCTGCCTCCTGTGTCCAGTTCAGAGGTTTTCATAAAGATCTAACAACACGTCCTCTTTTGGAAACTGTCCTACTCTTTCTTCTACCACCATACTCCTGACTTTATTTAATCAGTAGGCATTATCACAGCCCAAAAGTAAATTAAAGTATTTGCTTTAGATCTTACTGTAATTTGGTTAAGAGGCAGGGCAGATTTCATGACTATCCTTCTGCATTAGAAAATGTCATTAGAAAATACCACTCCCAGAACCAGAATCAGTGTGAGACCTACATCACCATTGCCCTCTAAAATATCACTGAAGCCCTTCTGTCTGCATTCTCCCAACATGATAGTACTCCAGTCTTGTATTTAACAAACAGAATGTGGGGTTTCTTTAGCTAAGAACTTCTTAAACAAAGCTGTTGCATATCACGTTCTTTACCAGTTTGTTCTAACAACTGAACTCCCTTCTCTGTGCTGATATACACATGAACCACTTTCAAATCATGGTCTTGCCAAGAAAAGGCTTTCCATATTTAATATGATAAAATGACAAGTAGTTGTCCTCTTCCTAAAGTACAGAAAAATTCTGATATGTAAAACAATTGTTTCTTCCAACACTAGCAGGCTACCAATACAGAGAGGTAAGTCTTCTGCATTGAGTTGGTTGAGACTCTTACTGTGGCTCTCCGTGAGTAAGTAATCCTTGATAAGAAAATAACATCTCACTGAAGCAAGTTATGCTTTAATCTAATTAAACGATTTTGTTAAAAACCTCTTTTTTGGAGCCCCATAGAGGAACATGATGCATTCATCTGCAATACACTGTGTTATTTAGGTTTTTCTCTCTTTTCCGTTTCTCCAAATGTCATCTTCTCCCAGATTAACTTCTAACTGCCATTAATAGGCTCTTTGCCATTTTAAGGCTTCCTAAAGAAGCACTTTGTTCTAAGAATTAATTGTGATCCTTTGGCAAAGGTCAAGATATAGAAAGCTCTTTTTATTTAATTTAAAGCCTGAGGTCAGTTTTATTCTTAGATTTCTCTTCAACTTCATCTCTACTTCAATATCTAGTTTCTATAGTAACCGAGATACAGTTAGGTGCCGGGTCAGAAAAGAGAACTCTTTAAATGTTAAGAAATTTAGTGTTTAACCTAGAGAGGGAAGATACCAGGCAACACCTTCACAGCTTTTCCAGGCTGGTGCTTACATTCTGTTTCCAGGAATTTTATATTTTTTCCTGAAGAGGCTAGACATTTATTTTTTTCACACAGTCCCAGAAAAGATTGCTGCACCTCTATTCAGTAACTTAATCACAATCAAATTAATTAATTAACCAAATCAAGGCAGCTAAGAAAACTCTTCTGTGGAGAAATTGAAATGACCAGTAGAATTATTTTTCTTCAAGTGGAATGTTTCTGGGAATTATGTGCATTGTTTCTTTTCTTTACCTTGTATTTCTTAACAGTAGTTTTTTTCTATTGTTTTGGGATTTTTGTTCAGGTGTGATTGGAAGAATCTTGAATGGTACTTTTGTCTGTGTTAGTCTAGTATAAATGTTAGACCTATTGCATCACTTAGGTGGGGAGATACTGGAGCAGAAGAAGTGTTGTCACACTAAAAAGGATAACATTGAAGAGAGATGGTAAACTATTAATGTTACATTTTCAGAAATGTGCATAGTACTTTAAATGGAAGCTATTTCTTTTTTTTAAGTTAAGCTGTTGAAGAAGCTGGAGGAAGTTAATGTTTTTTTATATTATAGGAACTACCTTCAGTTGAAGAGCTCACTATTATTCTTCCTGGAGATACCGAATTAAAGCCTCTTGGGATAGTTTCAAGCATTATTGAACAATTAGGTATGTATATATCTTTATTAATAAAAAATTATCTATTTTTTCCAATCATGTACTAATAATCTAATCAGACTTTGACTAATAAATTTTAAGCAGATAAATTCATTTTTTACTTATATAAATAATCCATAAATACATAGTCATTATAAAAATTTAAAGTATGCTTTTATGGACGTGTTTCTCCAGAATTTTATTCAATGTGTAATATTGGTTTTCTATTTCTATTAAATTACTACACATTTAGTGGCTTAAAACAACAGAAATTTATTATTTTACAGTTCTTTGAGCCAGAAGTCTGATATATGGGTCTCACTGTGCTAAAATCAGGGGGTCCATCAAGGGCTTGTTTTTTTGTGGAGACTCTAGCCAAAAATCCATATCCTATCCTTGTCCCTTTCAGCTTCTAGAAGCTGCAGTCTTTCCTTGGCTCATGGCTTTCTGTCTTTATCTTTAAAGCGAGTAATATAGCTTCTTTGAAGGCAGCCTGAAAAGGTTCTCTGCTTTTAAGGACTCCTTACCTTGAGCCTGTATCATAATCCACATAATCTCTCCATCTCAAGGTCCTTAACCTTAATCACATTTGCAGAAAGAAAAAAAAAATTTTTAATGTTGTATATTTACAAGTTCAGGGATTAGGGTGTAGGGGGGGTTATTGTTCTGCCTACTGCTTTTGATTTTCTCTTATAAACATGTAAATTAGAATGGTCTGTGATGCAGTACTGGTGTGAAATATGAAGCTGTTGGATTAAAAGAGAACTAGATATGATATACTTCTTTTAGCTCCAAGATGTAAGGTAGGTACATGAAAGACCTTTAAGTTAATGAAGTTACCATTAATTTTCTTGGTAAGATATACTTGAGACTAGAAAAGTTGACAAAGTCATATGATTTTTGAACTGGGAAAAAGACATAGATTGTCTACCAGCCTCCTCAGTATACAGGACTTAAGGGACACAGAAAAATCTGGCACTTGCTTTTTATGACCAGTTGTGTAATGAGTCATTGGTAGAAATGGGACTTAATCTTTTGACATTTACTAACAATGTCCATATCAGTATTTTAAAAAATGAATATTTAGATAATTTATACTTTATAATTTATTAATCAAAATTTTGACCAAAGTGCAACATTTTTTTACAAAAATTACATTTACTAAAACTACATGATTCTCGAGTCATTATATTTACTAGTATT
Source organism: Macroglossus sobrinus (assembly GCA_004027375.1). Taxonomy (NCBI): domain Eukaryota; kingdom Metazoa; phylum Chordata; class Mammalia; order Chiroptera; family Pteropodidae; genus Macroglossus; species Macroglossus sobrinus. The sequence continues at coordinate 60,232 of PVKZ01003963.1, forward strand.
TTGAATTATCTTATTAGGTATTTAATAACATGCATACATAAGTCAAACATAATTACTTGATTACATAGTGTTAGACTTGAAGTATATAGAAAAAATTTAGGTAGTAATGTATATTCTCAAAAAAATGTAAACTCCTTTTTCCCTTTTTGCTGTGGTAGATCAGTTGTTTAACATTTCTGACACTTAAAAGAATTGGAGCATATTAGACTAGTGGAATAATGCTTTTGCTTTTTGAGAAAGGAAGCGATAATTTCTGTGAGCACAGTCATTCTTAGAAGAAGATGCTTTTTGAAGTCTTTAACTTTATATAATAAGTAATCAGTGCTTTGTAGAAAAGAACGTCTAGATTGAAAAAGAAACTATTTTCTTCTGAAACAGGAGTTTGTAACTAAATGTGATTATACATATTTGGGTAAAAATTGCTTGAGAAAATGTACACAGCTTGAATTTATTGGTTTTTAATTGGTGACTCAAATTTGTTGGCTTTTTAATTGGTGACTCAAAAGAAGTAAGATTTTATACTTTTTTTCTTTGAATTGTAGCTTTTTGCATTAAATAAAATATGTAGAATCTATTTCCCTGTGCTATGTGCTAATAGGTTTTGTTTATCCAAGAAGAATAGTTAGAGGTGTATTACCTTGTTTTATTTTAAATTATATTGGAATAAAAGCCTAAACTTTTATTTAAATTCTGTATTCTGATAAAAGCTTGAAGTAATCAGTTTTGTTTCATTTTTCAGTAATAATTGAATCTATGACTAACCTACCTCCAGTAAATGAGGAGACTATAATTTTTAAAAGCGATCGACAGGCAGCAGGAAAGGTTTGTAAAAAATTTAAATCTTACAGATTTTTCTCTTTCTTTGTTGGTTTTCTGATTTTCCCTATCTGTCCTAAAAAGAGTTTATTAATTTTAGTAGATGAGCAATCCAGAGCTCTCAGATTGAACATTCTCTTAGTACCTTCTCAGTTTTCTTTCATACTGCATGTCTGTCTGTGTAAAGGGTTAAATACTTTTATTTGCCTCTTTGGTCATTCAGTACACAGTTATAGAATTTTTTTCTTATATTCCTCAGGTACTTCACTAGGCAGTGGCCCTACATATTGAGGAAGACACAGTTCCCTCCTGTTTAGGTACGAGAGTTAAGTGCAAGAGTCTTCCCCTGTGTAGTAGTTCTTAATCTTTTTTGGTTTGTGAGTCCCTTTTAGTAGTAGCTCTGAAAACTTTAGATTTTGGCTTCTTCATTTGGAAGCTGACAGTGTAATCTTTTTAAGAGGTAAAAGATTTCAGTGATGGCAGTAAAGTGTCACCGTAAGCACATTCTGGGAGTTTAGGAATATGTGCACCTCAGTACTCACCATAAGGTTCGGTTCCTTTTCATATCCTACTAATTGAACAACCCTGAATGTCCATCTTTAATATGGAAGGCCACACAGTTTACCCATTAGGTACACATTTCTAAGCAGTCAGCAGAGGACATAAAACCCTACGATCAAGAATATCAATACTAACCAAGTGTTCCTTTTCTGGCAGTAGGGACAGAGTTTTATTCACCTCAGTATTCTCCACTGCACAAAATATAGTCCTTTGGATATTATACTTGCCAATAAGTGAATGTGTGTTAAGTTGAAAACAAAGAAATAGAAACCTGCTGCTATTCTCTGAAGAAGCAACTTTCTGGGGTTTAGTTTTTTCCAGATAAGCAACAGTAGGCTTCTTTTTTTTTATTCTAGGAGATATAACTAATTATCATTTAATTAGAAAAACATATTTTGAACTATGTTGTTCAGTCACTCACATAACCTTCCCCTTTCTTTGCCTCTTCTTCTATTCCATTCTAACACAGATTAGAAAGGTATCACATTTCTATTAGACTCCTGCCACCTTGTTTCACCTGCATATGGTTTTTTTTAGGTTGACAGTCTTAATTCACCAAAGAGATATGAGTCACTTAGGATTGTAAAGCAATCAATCAGAGGGAGAATTAATTGGAGTCTAGAGCTAATATATTTTGGCAATTCTTGAAAAAGTTTGTGAGGGGAAGAATGTCTTTTAATGCCTGAAGGAACGCTCTGTACTTTTTTTCCTTTCAGACATTTAGGTTCAGTACTTCTCTTTCAAATATTGGGCACTGCCAGTGCTATTATAAGGCTTTAGAGATATCTTAGGCCGCTTAACCTCAGAGAAGGTTGAGAGAAAAAAGGAATGGGAAATTAGTAGATGACTGTGCTCTGAGTAAGCTCTCTGTGCCAATTGGTACAGAACTTCCTTAGGAGAAATGGAACATTCTGCCCTCGTGCAAAAACAAAATATTTCTTGCTGTCCTCAAGAAAGTAGAAGAAGGAAAGAGAGATTGGCAAAGGAAACATATTTCTTGATTTTTCAAACTATGAATTGAAACTGATTATTTCCACAATTTCTTTTATTTATGATTTCATGACAGTTGCCTTTCCTCTAAGTAGTTTAGACAATTTTAATTTCAATAAACCCAACACTTCACTAATTAAAAATTTCTAAATTCACATTTTTTATATCTAATAGGTTTGTATTCTCAGTCCTATAATCGTGACTAATATTGTTAATAGTCAGCTTTTCTGTCATTTGACTTTAAAAGGAGTCAGATAAAAATGTAATATTTACACCTTTAGCTATGCGACATAAGTCTAGGGGGATAAATTAAATCTATTTCTAAATTTTACATAGAAAGCTATGTAAATTCAAGAAATGAGAAGTTTTTCTAACATATTTGGTTATAAATCTAAACACCTTGAAATAATTTCTCAAAATAATGAGAGCTGGGGGAAGGGTCGAGAGTATTAGTTAAACAAACCAGTGGCCAGAAAATGAAATTGAATCTGTTTTTGACCTTTAGCGTATCTTATCTAGACACTAAATTAATTTGTCTTCAGTGCCAGGCTTTTGCATAGTCTTTCTTTTCTCTCTGCTCTTGAACAGTAACAGTAAGAATGAGCCATAGTGATAAATATTTTGAGTATTTTTAGAAATTCACTGAAATCCTGTAAGGAAGTGGAGTTATCTCCATTTACTCAAAAATTACAAAGTTAAAAAGGAACAAATCGACTTTACAGTCTGCTTGGTGTGATTCACTTCCATTTATCTCCCAGTATCTTCCCACTGATCTAAGAGGGCATCCTCAGATTTGTACTTCTACTTTTGCCCATTAATAATGATTTAATAATAACTTAATAGTACTTTGTTCTTTTTGATAAATGATGAATGAAATTCTGTTTTTATTGTTTAGTTATTTAATATAAGCGATTGCTAAAAAATTGACCAACCTATGCCACCTATTATTATAACATGAATTTGTTGGTTATTTGTTTTGCATTTAGTTTGGAGTATTTGTCAGAGCAAGTTTTTATAGTTATTGTTTGTTTTACTTTTTAATAGACCAAAACAAGATCTATTTCCCTGTCAAATATCATTGGATAGGATTTTTTATGGATTTTTTTTTTTTGTAAAAGAATGCTTTATATTATAGTTTTGGCTGGTAGTTTATGATGGTTTTGTGAAAGTCTCCATGTTATATTGCTATAATTTTTTCCCCTGAGTAACTTGTGTAATTATTTGTATAATACACACAATGGTTGAACTAATTATTTGACTTAATAAATTATAATACTCTTTATTAATGTGAAGTCAAATAGTATATAACATGATTGATAGGCAATTCTGGATGGCTGTGGAAGTTCATTTTCTCCTTCCTCCTTTTGGTAGCTTAGCGAAAAGCTGGCTCAGCTAGAAAGACAGTAAGGTCTTTGGCCAATGATATTCTTTGAAGGCTGTTCTCAGAACGGCAGCATGCAGATCTAGGCCCTCCACACACATAGCCCTCCAGCAGTGTTCCTGGGCCTGCATATTCCTTAATATGTTTCTTTTTACCTTGAGAAACTGGGAGTTACATAGTCCCTCTTAGGCTCACCCATAAGTGTGTAACATGGTGCATGTGGAGAGGGCAGAGAGTGAGACTTATTCTCTCGGAGCGCCCTCTATGCATGTCTAGTCAGCTGACACAGGCAGGCCCCCAGCTGCTGGGACTTTTGGCATGTTGAATACAGAACATCTAAACCCAGCCTCTGCTGTGGAATGAGAATTTGTGGGGACTGAACATACTTCTCAGTTTTTTTCCCAGCCAAACCTATGCTATGTCTGTACTATGCGGTGGTAGTGGTGTGTGTTTGTGACCCTTTCGTGTGGCAGGAATCCTTTCAGATCTTTTACCGGAAAAATACTGCTTTTGGATAAGATGATAAGTATCGTAAGTGGAAGGACACTTAGAAAACTACCTCTCAAATGACAAGGCAAATATAAAACATTAGTTGGATTACAGTTTTTTGGATTCTATTTTATATGGATATTTCTATAGAATATATACTATTTAAAGCATAAAGAAGGCTACTTGCCTACCATAAAGTAAATAGCTTAGACATTACTATCTTAAGTTCTGTTTCTCACACTATCTCTACAGCCTGTTCCTTCCTTTTATGTCTAGTCGGGTAGTGTGGAAGTTTTAAAATCTCTGAAGTCTGGTGGAAAGACTGAGCAGGAGTAGAGTTTTAAGGAACTGTGAGATGAAGGGGCTGGTCTGAGCCCTGCTTTGTCTAAAGTTGTTCTTCAAAGTACACTGTAGCTCTCAGGTATTAGCCAGTTGAAAATCTATACTTTGAAGCTGATAGTTGTTTAAAACATTGTTCAGTGCTTTTTTTTCTATAACTTTGGGTGAGCTAAATTGCTTGAGTGAAGTCAGTCAAGTCCTATGACTCTTTGGGGTAAGATTATACATATTTCTTAGAGGACATTTGGTCTGTATTTGTTTCTGTCCAAAATGTTCACATTTATAAATCAGTCTTGGATTCAAATAGCTCATTAAGTTTATTCCTACTTTGGGTTTACTGAATTAATACATAAAAAGTACTATCATGTATTATTGGTTCAATAATTGTATTGTGGTTGTACTGCCCATAATAACTCTTCTTGCCTCAGTAGCCTAGCTGGTGATGGCACACAGGGTTAGGTACATGGGTCAGGGTTCAAATCTTATAATATAGTGGAATTTATATTAACTATGCAAGATGGGGCTTACATTAACTATGGACCAAATATCTCCATGGACGTTTGGACAGGACCAGATGTCTGCTAATCTAATACCTCTTGGTACTAGTGTGTGCCATACCCTGATTCCACCTTCCTGTTGCCGGCTGTATGTGGTATTAATTTACTTAAAACTTTTTTCATGATTTTATTGTAGCTATGGCTCGTAAACACTTTGGGTCTTTAGAATAGGCAACTTAAGTGTCTTTTGATTTTATCCAAGAATTTTGAATGTCACTTACATTTTGGTTCAAACCAGCATCTGCATAAGCCTGAAGCTATTAAGGCATTTCTGTAGGGAAATCATTTCTCACAGTTAGGAAATGGAATCATGCCATCTAGGAAACAAGCCCTTGGGAAGCAGCTTTTTGTGCCAGATCACAAACAGTGATTATTGTACCTTGTACTAATGGATTCATAGGAAATTTTTTTAAAGATATTTTTTATTCCCGTCCAAACTTAAAGAATCATATCTGTTGATAGTTATAGAGTTAAAAATGAAAATCAGTTTTAAGACTTTTTAAAAATGTGACAAGTAATATGATGTTTTACTTTAATCTATGTAATGTAGGCCAGTAAGAGATATGCTCCAATATAGTCTTCCTATCCTTTGCAATCTGGTTTGAAGAAAGAGGTTTATTTTTTTCTAAATTTTTTCAAAGCAAATTTCTTGCTATTATTCATTTGTTTTTAAAATAAAAAAAAAAGCTTAAAAACTTGATGCTATTAGCTTTATTTCAGAATGCATTGGCATTTTAAGTGTTTTTAATATTGCTAGTTGTTTTTAGAGTAATCACATCTTCACAGAGTTGGTATCCTGATGGCTGAATTATTTTATACCTTAATGAAAATTAATAAAAGCTTGAATGATATACTAAAGAGTGTAAAATGATGTAATAAAACAAGTACTTTCAGTGCAGTTGGTTTAAAATGGTCCAAACTATTTGGAAAGTTATTTAGTAATTTATATCAAGAGTTTTAGTAACATTCATACTCTTGGCTCCAGTAATGGAGTTCCCTGACAAATCAATTTTCAGGAAACCTGAAGTGTAGAAATTTACATATAAAGATGTTCATTATGGCATCATTTATTGAACAAAGTGGAAGCTGCCTAAATCATCTATAATAGAAGACAAGTTGAACACATTGTACTCGGTCTATAAAGGGATCTTAACTAGCCACTCAATTTATACTTAGGAAGAATATTCGTAACATGGAAAAATGTAATGCAATTTTAGGTTTTAAAAAGAAAAGGTACATGAAACTATAGTTTTTAAATAAAATTATTAGTAGAAAAGACTGGAAGAATCTACAGTAACATTAGTCATGGTCTAGTATCTGTAATATACATATATTTATTATCAGAAACATTTTTAAAAACAGGTATTTGTTTTGTGAAGAGTTTGAAAATGAGAGGCTTCTTGTCATTCATAAAACATTTCAGAAGTATTTTTGCCAAAAGTAATTCCTTCACATACAAGTTAAAAGCTGTATAGCATCTTTGGTTTTTGAGAAATAAGCAAATTTAAGTTCAAGTCTACTTTACTACCTTTTGACTTAGAAAAAGTTGTGGTTTAATTTTATAAAAATGTTAAGCATTGTTATGAAAATGGTAGAAATAATTGAATACTTATTGAAGCAGAAACTTGCTTTTAACTTTTGTGTTATAAAATTCCAAATGACAGACAGCATTTTATTTCTCAGAAGTTATTAATTCTTTTATTCATACCTTACAACTTAAAGAATAATAATAAAAATAAAAATTCATAATTTGCATCTAGTTGGTACCACTAAATGATTTGAATTTAGCAAGGGCAAGCTTACTACACTTGTTTTAAATTCATAGAAAGGAAATCTGAAAAAAGCTAATACATTTATACTCAAAATATGAAAACTTTATGAAAATGCAAAGATGACACATATGAATACAGTTTATTCTTCTGAGATTGACAAAAGTACCTTGTTATAACAATTATCAGTGTTTTCTATTTTAAATATCACTAATATTTAAATATTATTTTTTAGTCATTATTTACATGTTAAAGGAAGCCTTTATGTTTTTTCTATTTTGTAGATATTTGAGATATTTGGACCTGTTGCACATCCTTTTTATGTGTTACGGTTTAATTCTTCAGAACACATTGAGAGTAAAGGTATTAAAATAAAGGACACTGTGTATTTTGCTCCATCAATGAAAGACTTCACCCAATATATATTCACAGAAAAACTTAAACAGTAAGTAACTTTATTGACATGTTAGTTGTTTGCTTATCTAATATTTATTTTTTAACAATAATTCTTAATGATGGTGGTTTGTTATAGTTAAATGGTATCTTTCTTCCAAAGAGTTTTTTATCCTCATAACAATACCTCCAAAAGCCAAAATTTGTTTTCATATTTTATAGATAGAGATCATTTGTATCTTTTACCCAAAATGACTTTACCAACTAGTAGGAATACATTTGGGTCATATAAACTTTTTGACTTCTAATTCATTGTGTTTTACATTATATACATTCTTTTATATACATGCTACTTTAGTATTAGTGTTACCATTTAGATTTTTTGCCATTTTAATTTTATTTAATTTTTATTAATTTAAAATTATTAGGGGACATTGATTAATAAAACCAAATAAATTTCAAGTGTACAACTCACCAGTACGTTGTATATGTATTGCATTGTGTGTTCACCTCCCAAAGTTAGATTTCTTTTTTTTGGATTACATTCGCAATCTTAACTATTTAATAAAACTTTGTAATTCTCAAGAGAAAAAAAATATGTAGATTTCAAGTTGTTATAAATTATAAACTTGTAGAAGCAACAACTAAAGAGTGTAACTGAAAAGTCAAGTATCAAGTGGTGATAAGCAGGGCTGACTGAATTAATAAAGCAGTACTCTTAATTTTGTCTCTTTGCTAAATGATGTCTATGGCAAATAGGTAGTAATATTTCTGAATACTTATGCTCCCACTGGTTTATTGTGTATTTTCATGTGTTAATTATGTTGCCTCGTGTTAGTTGTAGAGCTCTTTATATCAGTCAAATTTGTTATAATTATATAATTTAATTTTTGTATAAACCAATGCATATAGTTAAAGTAGAATAGCTTTTTAAATAAAAATTAGTTGGATTCCTTGGAAAGAAGTAATGGATATGAGCCACTAAAAATATCATCAGATTGGAATGGAAGAAAAGACCACAAGAGGTGGCGAGGGACGGGAGATCTTAAATCCAACAAGACTGCACTCAGTTTGACACAGTCCCTTTTAAGTCTAACTCTCTTTCAACTGGAAACTTGAAATATAGGTGGTGCATTAGGGATGTGGTGTTTGTAGGAAATAAAAAGGAGCTTCAGTCAGTGAGTAGTGCTATGCCAAAAGTACTATTCCCAGTTGCATGGCATAAGTTCTCTGTTCTGCTTATATATTAATTCAAGTAGCTGAATTTCATTTATTTTTTCAGATATGAAAATTTTGTTCCAATAATTGATTTAACTCATGTTTAAGAACCCACATAATTATCTGAAGGAACATTATGCCTAAGTGATTCTTCAGATTGTCTAAGGTTAATTTTTATAAATGACCACTGACAATAAAGGTGAATTAAGTAGATAGTAAAGTCATAAAGATTTTAATGTGTTTTAAAATCATACCTTAATCATCATTTCATTCTGCTTTGAATATTTTTATTTTATTTTATTTTATTTTTATTATGGTGACATCATTTAATGAAATCAGTAAGTTTCGGTATACAATTTAACAGTAAGGTGTATATATATTGCATTGTGTGTTCACTGTCCATAGTTAGATTTCTTTCTGTCACCACAAATTTGACCCCTTTTATTCTATCTACTTCCCTCCTCCTCTCTCCCCATATTAAGATGTTGCTGTGGATATGCTATATATTTTGCTTTGACAAATAAAATATTTTAACTTAAAACATAAACTGGAAGGTTTTCTGAAGATGTTTATTAAATAGATTTTAAATAATACAAGCAGTCTTTGTTCTTGATTTACAAGAACAAGACTTTAGTCATTGAAGGAAATAACAATAAACTAAAGAATTGGGAAATTAGGCCTATCCTGTAGAGGCCCCACCTGACAAAGCCTGTTCTATTCCAGACTATATTTTGTCATGGGAACTCAGTGCAGTACTTTGCCTTCTGCTTTCCAAGATGGAAAGGAGCTAAGCTAAAGAAGAGATCAAGTGATTTTTGAAATGTCACTTGATCTCTTCTTTAGTAGATTTTGATTTTTCAGTGAGAAATACACTAGTTGGGGGCACTTTTTCTACTTCAGTCTTTAAACTCCAGGCTAAGGGCACCACAGATGGCATATATGCAAAAAAGGAATACCACAGCTATGTTAAATGTATAGATAAAAGATGATAATTAAGAAGTAAAAACTTTTTTTTAAGTGGTAGAAAAATCAACTGGTATTGCCTCATGTACGATGTCAAAGTTCTGAATCAAAATTTCAGAGCAAACATAATGTCTTTCATGTTGTGCCAGTCCTCTGACATCTGTAAGTTGATTTTTATGGATTACAGATTAACGGATTAATGATTTTAATGAATTCCTGAGAATCTCATTTATTTTTGAGATGTAGTTTAAAGCAGTGAAGACATCTCCTTATTAATACTTTTTAATATTTTACTATGATTGAATATCAGACTATGAAATAAAATATTAAAAAATAAGATTAAAATGACCTTTCAGAAATTGAAATTATACTCATAATTAATATATATATACTTTCGTCGGTCATAGAGTATAAAACTTTCCACCAAAAGTAGTTAATGCTCTCCCCAAATTAGATAACCTTTATTTTACCCTCTCTGCTTTGAGAATCACTATTGGAATAAGCCTTGGTTACTCATGGGGTAGTGTTGATGTTCCTCAAGTAAATAGAAGGAAAGGCATTTCATGTTATCTCTGCCATTAAACCTGTAAAATATTAGATAAGGGAATGCCTCATGCCTGTTTCTTAGCACGTGGAACAGCATTTAACCTACAGGTGGCGTGGTATAGGCATTTATCGAAGTGAGTTTTATAAACCAAGCTCAGGTATTATGACAGTATTCCAGTCATAGCATCTGGAGATGCTTATGAACTGCAAAACCATTTCCTGTGCACACCACAGCCATGGCTTATTCTGCTACCCCAGTCCTAATATGTATGTGTGTCCAACTGTTAGGTTTTTCTAATGAGCTTCCCATATCCTCTGAAACAAGGTAAAGGAGATATAAATGGTCCCTTTTTTGTTCTTATTTTCATGTATATTGCAAAATTAAGAGTTGAGCTATATCTTCTATTTTATTATTTTTCACACTATTAAGTTATTAAGTTCTTATCAGAATCCTAACCAGTACTTTGACTTTTTATTTTCTCTTCCTAGGGATAGGGGATCGGATGCATCATGGAAGAATGATCAGGAACCACCACTAGATGTAAATATCAGTCTTTTTATACAATATTTTAGAAAGTAAGGCAGGGCTTGATCCTATAATTTCATCATTCTCAAGTGTAAGGAGGGCCTTAATGCTGCTCACACTGCCTCCTGTGAGCCCATGCACGCTCTCCCTTGCCCAGATGACTGCTTTCTGCCTTTCAATAGGAATTGTTGATTGATCATTTAAGAAAAATATGTTCAGTCATATTTTAATAATTATCAGCTTGTTGTGGTCCTTGTAATTTTCTACCTTTTTAATAATTTTTTTGACAACTGATAAAGGCAGGGTTATCATTATTTTTTAAAAATGTTATTCTTCAGTTTAGTAATTTCACCATGTGAGACATGAAGACATTTATTAATGGTGCTTTTAATACGCTGCCTTTCTTTTGGAGGTACAAAAATATTAGAATCTACTTAATTCTACAGTTTTTACAATATAATTACCTTCTCAAAAAGAAAGTTCTTGATTTTCTTTTTTGAATCTATGTCAGCAAGACTCGTTTTATGTCCCAAAGTGTTTCTGGAGGTGTGGGCTAGAGTCAGGAATGATTTGTAGGATTATTTGATTTAATTTTTCATGGAGATATTTAAGCATATTTTCTTTCTTTTTAACTTTTTAAGATATAAACATTAAAGCAGTGAGTGTATACATTCCTTAAAAATAGTATGAATTTATACAATATGAAAGAACAAATAGTTTTTTATTAGTAACTTTCTGTATGTGCTCAGTAGTTCTGATGAAGTTTCTCAGTATTATAAATTTTTGATGTTTGTAGATATAACTGTTTATTTTAGATGTTCTCAAACAATGTTGATGATTCAGTCTTTGTTAATTTCTGATTTTACTGAGACATGAATTAAGTAATGCTCTCTTTAGAGGGTCACTTAACCAGTGAGTGATCTAAATTTAATATCCACATTGCCATGGGAGTATATTTTCTATAAGGCCCTGAAGATTCATAATATTGTTTATTATCTATAGGGTATTTTATTACTGAAGTCACATGCTTTTGAAGTATTCAGAACTTCACAAAGATCTTGAAAGATATTTATTGTGAAATGCAGATATTTTTATTTATCTCTGTTGTTTCAGACCTAAGCATTGAAGTTGCTAATTATGGTACTGGTTTGATTAGGTTAATTATTAACGTAAACCTCAACATACTTCATAGAATTTTTTCCTAAGTGGTTATCTGTCCCTTATTTCCATAATATGGAAAACTCTGAGAGTCTAAAGTTTATTTTATTATGACGGCTTTTTGTAGTTTGGAATTATTGCCTGGTGTTGATCATATATTAGAATTTGGAATTCATGGGGTTTAAACTTTCTTTAAAAATCATGCTGTGAAAATAGAAAGTGTTAGGCTTGCATAAAGAGCTAATAATTATTTATTCATTTCTAATGTATTTAATTTGTAGTTGAATAAATATGTTTAATGAATACAAATTTAAGTTAATTTGCATATAAGGAAAATATGAATTATTTTTTTTTATTTTAGGAGGTGATAGCAAAGCATTGCCAAAATAGTCTCTCTAAATAAACTGTTGCCAATTAAAATCCTTTCATAACTACCTTAATACCTCCCTGCCCTTAAGATGATACCCATTTATTTTAAATGGCACAATAAGATTTTTTATTCTCTAATTACATTTTCTCTGATTTTTCTATATAAGAAGCTTTCACTTTGTCATGCAGAACCATTTAATTTCTCTATTATACTGTTCCTCTCTCCATATTTCTGCTTCTTGGAAATTTCCTTTTATTTATTTTCGCTGCTAACTCATCATTAGAGATTTATCTTGGGTTACCCATATCGAGTCTCTCTTGTCCTTTTTTCTCTTTCTTCGGCTTTATATTCCCATAGCACTTGTTCATTTATTTATTTATTTATTTTTCTCATTTCACTGTACAGTTTCAGAAAAGGGAATAATTTCCATCTTATCTCAGTACTTTCTACTGCATGGTAGATATCAGACATTAGGACATTAAGATCAGTAAAATCATGTACGTGAAAGTACTAAAATTAGTTGATGTTTGCAAATTTGATTATAGATCTGAGATGTTTCATTTCATGGAAGATTTGAACTAGAATCTATTTCAGCAGCACCCTATTGAAAATCTCATGCAAAGACTTATACATTTTCTTCCTTTAAAATGTGCATACATACATACACAGTGAGCTTGCTTTCATATATTTTTATGAAACTTAATACCTGCATTCTGATATTAACAGAATAATAAAATGCCTGAATATTAAGAAATTGTAGAAGTTATATGTAGCTTATAAGTCTTGTTTTTTTGGTGGGTTGTAACAGGGAATCTCAATTCTTAGTTATAGCTGACTTTTCCTCTTGTAATTTAAATTGATTTCCCTTTGGAAGTTGAGTCATGCCTGTATCTGCTTGTCAAACATTTTCTTGCAGTCCTATCTAAATAATATCCCTGGTGATTTTCTCAACTCTTACTTTGCCTCATTATTTATTTATCACCCTTTCTTTACCCAACATTATATTAATAAAAAATTAATACCTATTACGTGTTTAGAACAGTACCTAGAATATAATTAGCATGTGTAAATTTTTGAATGAATGACAAGTATAAAATTCTTTTCTACTTTTTATATTAGATCTGATACTTTATGTTATTTGCTTAGTCCTAACTAGTCTTTTTTTTTAGCCTTTTTGGCAGCTGGCACTATGATGAATCTTGACTTTAAGTTGGAAGTCAGACTTCTAGCTAAAGAATAGCCATATCTGAAGGTTGTGAAAGATTGGCATTTTAAAGTTATCTGTGAAGAACTAAAAACAACAACAACAACAACAACAACAACAACCCAAAAAGCCTTGAGTATTCATCTGATTACTGGACTGTGTCAAATAAGAGTCTTTAGGCATTTGTCAAAAAATACTTTTATTTTCCTATCGTATGTAATTCAGATATTTACTGGTAATTATTTAGTATCAGAAAGAGTATTTTTCAGGGTCAGTGTCAAATAATAGGCTTATTCTTCTCACCTCCAAGTGTGCACCATTGAATTCATGTGACATAAATCTGTATTTTTCTGTCAGGCATTAGATTTCAGTGATGATGAAAAGGAAAAAGAAGCTAGACAGAGGAAAAAAACGCAGATTCAAGGCCGGAAAAAGTTCAAATCTGAATTTAATGAATCAGGTGAGTAAATGTGATATATAGTAATTTTTTATCTTCACTTACATGTATTTAAGTTCATCAGTAATAAAACTGAAGGAAACATCTGGGCTTTCTTTTTACCTCCTGCCATCCAGCCAGCATTGGAGTCATTTTACACATGGAATGTGGTGGGAGAGAGTAACAAGAACATTCATTCACTGGTAGTTTTTCAAGCTTAATGACATAAAAATGGCTAACTAAGGGGTAAAAGGCAAACTTAAGCTTTATTAGAGTCATGTGTACTCGTGAGCACTTTTTCTTAAACATATTTGCTTCCCGTTCAGAATTAAAGGATATGGTACTTAATACCTAAATCAAGGTATTTTATTTTTTAACATACATTTTCTTTTATTATGCCTTTTCTGTTTCATTTTTTCTTTCTTTAAAACTAAACTTTTTATGGATTTACATGCAATTGTAAGAAATAATACAGAGAGATTTTATTTTGTATGCCCATTACCCAGTTTCCTGTAATAGTAACCTCTTGCAATACTATGCAGTAAAATATCACAACCAGGATACTGACATTGATACAGCCAAGATACAGAACATTTCCACCACAGAGACATATCCCTCACGTTGCCTTTTCATAGTCAGTCACTCACACTTTCCTCTCTAACTCGTCCTCAACTCCTGTCAATCAGTAGTCTATTCATATTTCTGCAGTATGTTTTGTCATGTCAAGAATTATATAAATGGAAGCATATAATATGTTACCATTAGGAGTTGGCATTTGTCATTGACATAATATTCTGGAGATTCATCTAGATTGTTGTGTGTGTCAGGTTTCTCCAGAGTTACAATATTCCACAATGCGAGTATATCACAGATTTTTTAACCATCGTGCATTGAAGGACATCTGAGTTTTTAATGGTTTTTGGTTATAGGAATAAAGTTGCTTTATATATGTGTGTATAGCTTTTTGTGGGAACACATTTTCATTTCTCAGATAAATGTCCAAGAGTGCAATTGTTGGACTATATGATGGTTGTATGTTTAGTTTCTCAGGAAAATGCCATACCGTTTTTTCAGTGTGGCTGTGCTACTTTACCTTTCTATCACCGATGTATGAGTGACTCAGTTTCTCTACATTCTCACCAGCATATAGTGTTGTCACTATTTTTTATTTTACCTGTTCTCATTTTAACTTGTATTTTCCTAATGCTTCATTTGCTATCTATATATCTTTTTCAGTGATACATTTGTTTTTTTTCTGTTATCTAATTGTATTTCTATTTTTTAACTCTTGAATATGAGTTTGTATATAATTTCTTCCAGTCTTTAGCCTGTGTTTTCATCCTCTTAAAATGGTCTTTTGCAGAAAAAAAAGTTTTTAATTCTGATTAAACTCATTTTATTAAACTTTCTTTTATGGAATCCGAAAATTTCTTAACTCTATCTACATCTCAAAGATTTTTCTCCTATTTTTTTCCAAAACTTTGCAAAATTATTTGAGTTATTCTAGCTCCTTTGCCTTTCCATGTAAATTTTAGAACAATCTCTATATTGACAAAAAGTCTTACTGGGATTTTGATAGGATTTGCGTTAAAAGTGTATATTGGTTTGAAGAAAATTGACATCTTAACTTCTATTGAATTTTTAGCGCTAAAATTTCTATTTGTTTCTTCATATCTTCTTTTTTTGTTTGTTATAACTTAGGCTTTCTATTTTTATCTGTTTTAGAGTATTCATAATTTCTTGAAGTATTTTTATGATGACTGTTTTAAAATATTTCTCAGATAATTCTACCATCTTTTGTCATCTTGGTATTGGCCTCAATTAGTTTTTCGTTTTCATTGAATTTGGAATCTTCTTGGTATGACGAATGATTTTTAGTTGAAACCTGGGCATATTGGGTATTATGTTAGGAGACACTAACTCTTATTTAAATCTTTTGTTTTATAAGTTTTGTTTTTCAAACTGCTCTGATGGGGAAGGGAAGGGAAGAGGGTGTGACCTCATTGCTATTACTATCAGGTAGGGCTAGACATCCAGGTTTTCTTCTCAACCTCTGTTGACACCTGTGGCCAGAGGCCTGGTTACTGCTGGGCAAGGGCAGGTCTCCTCTTGTGCCTGGTTGGGGTAGGAGTGCCTCATTCCTGCCACCCTGACACTCATGGGGGATGGCTTTGTTACCGCTGAATGGCGAAGACTGCCCTGACTCTCTACTAGGTCTTTTCTGACACCACCAGGGCGGAGGTGGAGGAACAGTGTGTCACTGCCAGCAGAGGTGGAAGCCCAGGTTCCCCACGTGACCTCCAATGTCATCTTAGGGAGGCCTTGTGACTGGATTCCTGCTCAGCCGCCTCTGACAACCACTCTGGTGGGAGCCATCTCATTACAGTGGGTTGGTCAAGGGTGGCAGTCTAGGGCCTACACTCAGCCCTTGGAAGTGTGGCTGGGGGTGTGGTCTAGTTTCCTCTGTGGCATCCGGCTGGGAATGAGTGGTCATTGTCTAAAAGTCTCCTGTTTTGCTAGGCTTTCCCTTTCCTCAATTCAGTGCCCTTTTGGACTCTTTAAATTTGATAATTTTAAGCCTTACGCTTTTTAACTACCATAAGATATATTGGAAGTTAAAGAAAAGGCATTATTGAAATTTTAACCCATTTCCCATTTGTCCTGAGAATACTCACCGATGACAAATTCTAGAAAACGTTGGCATTCCTGTGTATGATGTTAAATTAACACGGGCAGTGAGCTGCACTTTTTCTAAATGGTATTTAGTATTTTTTTGATGTATTAAGATTTTTTATTTAATTTTTATGCTTTTTTTTCTTTTCTTTTTTTTTTTTTTTGCGTTGCTCAAAGGTGAAAATTTCGCAGAAGTACATCAGAATTGGAATGCCCATGGCGCTGCTTCAGAGCATTCAAAAGGCTATCGCGGCAGAGAATTCCCACGAGGATTTCCCCGGGGCGGGCATCCTCGCTCGTTCCGCGGCAGGCCTCCTCCGCCACAGTTCTATAATTCAGAACATGTGTCTCTGGAGACAGCAGGATTTCCGCCTCAGAGACAAGATAATCTCGTCGTGCCACAGTATCCCTTTCCTCCTCCAGTGTTCGACATGCATAATTTTTCACTTCCTCCTCCACTGCCACCTCCACCACCACCTTCTGTAAACATGGGTTGGGCAGTACCTAACATGGCACCTCATCCACTACTTCCCATGCCATACTCCTTACCCCCACCTCCTCCCCCTCCGCCCCTGCCTCCCCCCTCCTCTTCTGGAGATAGTAATTCTTCTCATTTTGGATCTTACTATTAGGTGAATGTATGCATTTCCAGAGAAATGTGGACTTTTTATACTATGGGAAAAGGATTTTTTTTTTAAAGAAAGTAATTATGGAGTTAGATTTTTACAATATTGAAAAATAGTCAAAATACTTCCTTTAAGTTGTAAGTTGATATATATTTGTAACCTTTGTGAAATTGTATCCATATGAAAATTTCACTTTGAATTTGTGGTAAGAAAATCCAGTTATGTAATATTTAATTAAAACTTTAATCCATGCTTTTGCCATCCCTTCCCTATTAAGCAATATGTATAGGTTTAATAGTAGATCTGAAGCTACTTTCATCATGTACTAAAATATACTGAATATATTGATTATTTTCTTGGTATATATGAAAATAAGATGTTGAAATCTTATTGAGAGTCTTTAAAATAAACTATTTTTATAAACTCATACTTTGGAAATTGTTTTTAATTATAAGTGCAATTTACCAGGGAGTTTAAATGTTCTCATTTATTTTTTAAACAAGACAAGGGTACAGAGAAGGGAAGGAAAGGCTAACGAGTTGGTAGAAGCTATGACTGTAATGAAAGCTAATATTCATCATGCATAAGCAAGTTTTTTGTTGTTTATGCAGATTTCCATTTAGTCACTATTCAGCATACTTTACTATTTGACCACTTAAAAGGACCACAAGGATTATTCACAATAAAATGTTATTTATTTACAATAAAATATATTTGACCCCATACTAGGACACTACTTCTTTCATAACTGTTTCCCAGATTCTCACATGCCTAGCACAGATTAGGTGCGTAAAAAATATTTAATGAATGACTGACTGAATTCAGAGTTTGTAATTAAATGACCAGTTAGTATTATTTTACATCATGAAATGTAAAAGAAATTATGGAATTTTAGGAAATGGAGAGGCTTAGAAGTCTAAACATCCTCATTTAATAAGTAAGGAGGAGCATAAAGGGTTAAGAAACTTACCTCACGTCACTTGGGTGGCAAGGAGTTGATTCTCAGATCAGCACTTTCTACTAAATTGGTGCTTCCTACTCTTTTATTCCTGAAATGTGTTTGCAGCTTCTCATTGGGAGTTATCTTCATAGAGTATACAGTCTTATTCTGGTTGAATGAATATTGTCAGAGTTAAATGAGATTATATCTAGAAGCACTAAAAAAAAAAAAAAAACCTATAAGAATGGGAAGAGTAAGACGTTACCATCCAGTGATGGTAAATTAACAAGTTGTTATCACCATGCCATTTAAAACATCTCTTGACCTCTGGACCTCAAGTATTGGTATCTGATGGTAGATATTTAATATCTGAAGAAACAGCTCAATTATACTATGATATCTGGTTTCAATTAAGTTGCTACCTTAAACACTTGAGAGTCAATTTGCCTTCCTCCTTATACTTAATTCAGGGTTTTAAAAACTTCAGGGTGCCTGGAAATCACCTATAATTAACATCTAAGTTTTGGATAGCATATTAAAAATGTGCATTCTTGGACCTTATCCCAGTTTCAAATCCAGTAGATCTGAGCAGAGAGCTAGGAAACTATTTTTAACAGGTACACCCCCTCCCCCCACAGGTGATTAATTGCAAGATTTATTCTTAGTCTATATAGATTTCGGGGTAATCATACTACTACAACTTTTTGGCCATTTGCTCTGGAACTTCAGGGAGTACTGTTTGGAGTAGTTGTGAGGATGTGGGTTTGATAAGGAAGAAGAAATAAAATCATGTCTATTCAAATTATATCTGAAGTCTCACATGGTTATCAGCTGTATTTTGTCAACTACATCTGTCTGGAGTTTAAGAGGAGGACCTATTATCTCTTTTTTAGAAGAGAAATACAATTTTCATCATCCTCATCTTATTATACAGTAATCTTTAAACTACTGGTTGGTATAAACACAATGTGCTACTCATACAATTTCTCACCTCAAATAGATAATTATTTTAGCATTTTCCTGTGATGAAGTAGATTGACATTCACGTGATTGAATGCGGATCATACCTTTGCACATCTGTAGTTGTAAATGTGTAAAATCAAAATTATTGCCTAAGCTAATAAGTTTGTTTTATTGAGATCACTTTCTCCTCTTCCTTTTACAGAAAAGATAGTGAGGTCCATGGTAACTGGATGGCTTGTCCACTTATTAGAAATAGATGTTGAAAGAACTGGGTTGAGACTGTCTAGTGGAAATCTGGAATGGAATGTGCAGTTTCAGAACGTACCAAAGAACATTTCTTAAAAGCCGTGTAGTTAAGTCATAAATGTAGATACCAAATGTACCCGTCTCTTCTGTGTAGCTAAATTAGCAATAGATCGTCGTTAGTAATACTAACAGCACGAGAGATGGCAGGGGACCTATGTGCAGAGGTCTCCCTTGTTTGGGGGCAGAGAGTATAGAACCCTTTCCCTTCCCAGCCACATCTGATTTGTTATTCTCTTCCACCCCTACTACTTCTATGCTACTTCCTTTGTTGCTTACTTAAAGCTGGTAAACACTCTGTTAAAAGATTTAGCACATTTGATGAATAAGAAAAGAGTAGAATCTGAGTTCTGGTCTTCTATAATTTTAAACTAATAAGTGGTATTTTAAATCTCCAGGTGCTAAAAATGTAGTGTATTTTTTAGGGACACGGTTTTTAAAGAAAACAATGATTTGAGGAGAGTATCAGGAATAATGTGTCATCTATATTCTATTTCAACAATATTGTTGCTATTTATATTTAATTTTATAAATTTACGTCAAAAATTTTAAGACAATATGATTAACTGGTTTCAATGCTTTCTATTAGTTCTTTTACACAGCTTCCTATCAATGAGTTTTCTGCTGAAAAAAAAAAAAAA
Organism: Macroglossus sobrinus; assembly: GCA_004027375.1. Lineage (NCBI taxonomy): Eukaryota > Metazoa > Chordata > Mammalia > Chiroptera > Pteropodidae > Macroglossus > Macroglossus sobrinus. The sequence continues at coordinate 80,094 of PVKZ01003963.1, forward strand.
GCAGTTTTTCCCCCTTCCAAAGACACAAGTCAGGGAAGTTAAGCAAAGGGAGATAAATAATTCTCATGTGTCTATTTCTCACACTTTCCCAGTTGGTTTTGCTAAGGTACCTGAGGTAAGCTAGAGAAAATTTTTAACTTAAGACATTGTATTCGCATGCTTAGAGTATGAAGAATTTTTTGAAATAGTTGTGTACTCCTTTAAGGGCTAAGAAAAATAAATTAGTACATTGTTAAATACTAGATTCTTTTCAAAAAACTTTAAAAATGATTTAAAACCCCGTAATATTAACATTTTATAGAATGAATTTGTGTTCGCAAAATATGGATTCATGAAACCTTAGTTCTGGCATTGCATATTTGATATCAATGATAATAAGTCCTGAGGTATAACTATTAAAAAATAGATGCTCTGAATAGAATACAAGCTGGAAAATAAAAAAATATATATTTATGAGAATTCATTGTCAGTGAATGTCGCAGTCACACTGATTTAATACATTATACATCATTTATGATTTAATACAGGGTAAAAAGAATCTCACATATTGGTGTTCTTTTCTGCAGATAAATTGCCAATATTCTAAAAGCCTTTCTGTACTTCTCATTCTGTGATCTAGTCTGATCCTAAATTTATGTAGCAATTCCGTTTCAGAAAACCAAGGAAACAATTACTCTAGTGTGCCTGAAATTAAAGTTGAGAAATATCTTCTTAATACCATCTATTAGACCAAAGTACTTGTTTTGAGCTACTAGCAGCAATGAAATTGCATCCCATTTTTGACTCTGTGTGTACTCTGTGCCTAAATTATCATTGGTGGATTAGACATGTACGATTACTTAGTATCTTGGAAACAAGGTACAAATTTGTGTATCGAATGGTAAAATAATGAAAATAGGCCATAAAGAAAAACCACAAAAATTATCTTCTGCACATTCAATAAAAAAGTATTTTTTGTATATTTTACATATATACTTATGTGTGTATATATATGTGTATATGTATATATATACGTGTATATGTATATATTATATATATAGCTGTTTGAAGGCTAGTACAAAATCTTGATTATTACTACACATATTTTAGTTAGTACCTTTAATTTCTAATCATAAGGTTGATGAAATGGGAATTAATATTACATTGGCTTATTTTGTAGTTGGTTGCATTATACTATCCCCCAAAGAGAACAAACTGACCTTAGGTGGTAAAAGCTTTTTATTCATACTGAGGCTGGATGGACTAAACATTGTTTCTAACAAGAGATATGACCCAGATAATGACATACGACAAATACAATGGAATAAAATCTATTCGCATAGAATTCCTATTAAAATGTGATAAATAGATGATGGTGGTCTGTACTGTTTGAATAGTAGAGGTGAACTTCTAAAAGGTTCTCAGTATCAATAGCCACTCCAGTGTGCAAAATATATTGCAGCTCTTTTAACCCTTCATTGTGTGCTCCCGTAACATGCAGGAGTGCTGGGAAACATTACTCTCTCTCCCACCCCCTCACTCTTGCAAATATCTGTTTTACTACTCACCATGCAGTGTTTTATCTCAGATATGATTTAGGACTGTCAGGCTTAATTATGCAAGCTGTCTTGGTAGCTGGCTGAGTCATGTAAAGCAAAATGATTGATTTTCTTTTAAAACATCAGTTTGGTTTTTGACCAAGTAAAATTGCTAGTATATTCACTGGCAACAACATAAGTTCAAATGAATTGTTTAGCAAGATTATGGGCAGAAGAAAATAACTGTAGGTGTTAACTTTATTGATACAGTGAAATATTGTTAGTTTGAACCATTTGAAATTTTCTCCAAAATGGCAATTTCATATGGTTCAATCCACTATATGGACTACAGCATATGTTTCCATATTTATTTTTCTTCACACAACATCTCCCTGTACCATTACTCTCCAGAACACATTTTGGGGAATACTGCCATAGGTGATAGCTGGCAATTCATGATAGTGTAAATTTCTAAGGGATATTTCTAGTCTGGCTAAGAAGACAATCTATTAGAAGATCATGGGCCTTAAAGTACTATTAAAATATTTCATATTAGATTAAGAAACTGCTGTTCTTTAGTGTAGACTCTGTGGTTCTTAACCTGGAGTTGTTTTTTTTAGCTCCAATGTTATAGAAACCATTAAAAACCTGTAAGATGTATACTTTTTTAGGAGACGGGGTCCATGGCTTTCATCTTTTTTTTTTTTTTAAACTAATATCTGAAGAGAAGGAAAGAGAGGGGTTAGGAAGGAGCCTCAAGATTTCTCCTTTGGGAGCAGGTATAACTATGAAGGTTTCTCAAATTTGATAGTGCACAAATCCTTTAAATTTTTTGTTGTTGTTGTTATGGGCACCCAGGAACATATCCACAGACCACAGTTTAGGAAACAGCGAGTTAAGAAACTAAAACTTCTATGAAAATGTCTTTTCAATTTCTTACACAATTGTTATACTGGTAAGATTGTATCTCAATTTAAAAAAAAGTCCTAAAGAATGTTGGGTTTCACATAGCTATATTGGAAAAACTTCTGAATCATTGTAGTCAGGAAATATTTAATGGTCATAGACATCTAGAAAATATCTAGCATGTATGTTTATACCCAATGAGGAATTTCTTTTAATTTAGACTATAAATAGGAACTCTTTCTTACACAAAAAGGGGCAAAATCTTCAGCTTAACAAATGTCATTGTCTGTCTTTGCTTTACAGAGCTTATTCCAGGCATATTATGATCAGTGTGAAATTTGAGTAAGTTTACAAAGTCTAAGGATATTCTACAAATACTAAAAATTTAGCCCCTGCACAAGAACATCAGAAAAGGGAAGGAACCAAATAGAACACAAAATGATCCAGAAAAGTCTCTGGAAGGAGATGAGGCCAGAATGAGACCCTTCTTTTAGTCATAACCATCTTAAGCATTTCTCCATTTCCTCAGGGTGGAGGATGTCAAAAATTATGTATAACTACCTATTATAGTAGCATAATTTATTTTTGTTGTGTAAAGGCAAAATAGATTGCTCTTATAAAGTGGATTCAATCATGCTTGTTAATACTTTTTTGTCATAAGTTTTTAGTTAAAGCATATATCTAGACACTTTTACATATAGCCATCAGAACTGGATGGATGCCTAAAGACTTTCCCCAGTGGGGACAAGTGCATTATCTTTTACAGAAAACTCATTTAAAAAATTTTCTTTCTGTGATTGCCAAATGAAATGTAAGAATAGAGTTTAGTTCTCATAGAGTGTTCCACTTACATTGTCATAACACGCATGATATTCTATTGTGACTGATTGTATTGATCTTCCCTATTAGTGTATAATCTTCTTGGGGCTGGCACTATTTGATCATATTGGTTCTTACTGCTAGCACACAAAAGGTATTTAAGAGAGAGTAATTGAAAACTTGTTTCCAGATGCTTCTTGCTGATTCCTAACCTGTGAGATTCTCATTTGTATTTCTAGAATATTGTGGTCTTTATGTACTGATTTCAGATGAATACTACAAGCATTGGTGATAATTCTTTTTACTTAATAATTTGACAGTATTTCTCAAGTTATCCACTATCTATTTGGGCACAGTCTTTCAGATCAGTTGTGCCTCAAAAATGGGTCAGAGATCAATAGAAAATGGATTCGCTCTTTTTTTTTTTTTTTGGAACTGGTTTTGAGAGTACCCTATCAACGCTAATGTGGAATTCTAGCATTTTAGAAATGCAAAATTAATGATGTTTTTTCTCAAGATAATAAAACTTGCTTTAAAATTCTGACTTTAGATATTAAAATATGGTTATCAAGTTTTTTATTAAGAATGATAAAGCTATTGCAGCTTAAAAAAAAAAAAAAGCCTACAGCACTTGGTATTCCCAGGTGGCCTCCTTTCCAAGTACTAACTAAGCCCAACTCTGCTTAGCTTCTGAAATCAGACAGGATCGGGCACATTCAGGGTGCCATGGCTATAGACTACTACAATGTTTTTAAGTTGATCTCTAGATCGGTCATCCATTAAGCTGGTATCCATCTTGCTCTATCTGTAAAGCTACCTCCCAGAGAGCTAACCTTATACATAGCAAAGAATAATGGATGCTATATGTGTATATAATAAGGTTTCCAGAGAATTTAAAAATAATAAGAAGAGAAGACTTAGTATTCTAGGAGATATTTTCTTTCTCTTCCAGGTGTTCTCTGCTATGTAAAATAGCTTCGGGATAAGGAAGCCACTTGATACCATGTACTAGATTTACTTGTAAATATGAAAAAATAATGAAAGTGCAAATCTGTAAATCTTTTGTAGCAGCTGATAGAGAAGTACATGTAATTTGCTGTTAGCACTGCTTTTGATTAACCACCTTGGTGAAATGAAGTTAGAGAGCCAATGAACTTATATACTCATTTATTCAATAAACATTTATTTTGTGCTTTTTATTGGTCATGCATTTGATGCTGAAGGTACACCCTTTAGAATGCAATAGTAGGGCATCAAGTGTCTGCATGCAAGTGTCTGCATGCAAGTACATGTTTGTACTGAGTATAGTGGGAATGTACTGAGAGAGGTCAGTTCTACCTTAGGTAGGCATGAGGAGAGGAAAAAGATACGGAATAATTCACAGAGGACATGATCCTGGAGATGGTTCTTCGAAAATAAGGGATAAATAAGCCTGAGAAAAGCTGTGGAACTGTAAAACAGCTCAGCATGTCTAGAATCCAACAGACAAATAGGTATGATGGACATAGAGGGTGTGGGTACAAGAAGGAGACCAATCTCAGGAGCTGGAAAGGGACTGAAGGCCAGACAGCAAAGAGCTTTGGGGGGCCAAATGGGGAGCCTTCCCCTCATGGTCTACACTGGATTAGTGATATCATTAATTTCATACTCTGGAAATATCACTATTTAGGGAATGAGTTGGAGAGAGAAAATCGAAGAAAGCAAAGTAGGCAATTATTGATGAAAACAATACAGGAAAATGATGATGAGGATTCCCTCGTGGTTGAGATGGGAAGATGACTTTGGACAGTAGAAGTTTCAGGAACATGAACTGATAGGACTCACAATGTCAGGGAATAGAGTAGAGAAGGGATGGCATCTGGAATGACTATCAGGTTTTGTGTTTGAGTAACCAGGCAAGGTGTCAGTCCCTGAAAAAGGATGTTATTTGTTTATTCTTCACAACAGTTTTGTGAAGTAGGAAATAACTATTATATTTTTATAAAGAAAGAAAATGAAAGCTTGTAGCAATTAAGGACTTTATCCAATTTCTTACAGCTAATAACGGTGAAGTCTTGAATACAGTCATTTGATTCTCGGACATGAGCATGGAACCACCATTCTAGGCTGCTTCACAGGGCAAAGATAAACTGCAAGATTTTCAAAAGTTGGAATTACAGGAATAGAAAAAGTAGTGTTGCAACAGAAACTAAGAAAATAGAACTATTACATGTATATTTACAGAGGCATTAGCACTGAGAAAATCTGCTAGAAATCTACAGGAACACATTTAACACCCACACTTAACTTTGTTATAAGGACACACAATCACAGTTACACAGATACACACACATGCGTAACAATAATTCAAAGTTAATTTACTGATACCATTTTCTATTTATCCACTTATAATTTTACACTTTTCTCCAGATTCCATAATAAGAATACTTGTTGTAGCAGTTATAAAATTAAGCAGCACTATTTTCCAGAGTTTCATTCATGTACACTCCGTGGGTTAATACTTCACAACATTCCTGTACCTATTAAAATACTTATTTGCAAATGTGGATTGCTTTTTAGGTCAGCTGTAAAGTAGTTGTTTTAAAAATTGATCTTGAGTAATTAGTAAGAAATTATAGCTTGTTTTTAAAATTATTATGTACTTTTCAGGTTATACACATTATTCACTGTTAATCAAAAACTGAATATATATTTGTTACTGTATTTTGTCAATTTTAGGAAATTATTTTGAATATTTTTCACAACAACTTAGACTTCTGAGATTTGTTGAATTAAAGTCATCTGTTGCATCTTAATTTTATTAGTTTGTTTATTAGAAAGCAATTTTATTTCAAGAGACAATTTAGTATAATGATGCTTTTAATGTACAATATAACTTGGCAAACATTTATGTTGTCTTTTTCACCTTGAAAATATGGATAGAAATAGATCTCTACAAATAAAGCTGACAGAAGTGTTATGTAAAATAGCTAGCTGCAAAATTTTGTTGCACACATACACATAAAAATGTACAATTTGTAGTGTTTTAAATAAAAAACAATGTCATCCTATTAGTAACACTCTTTGGTCAGAAGTCATTCTGAAATAGTATGAAATAGTTTTTTTCCTGTTTGTAGAGTTTGCCTATGTAGTCTTTTAAATCAAAATGTAACTCATAGGCTGTGGATAGTCAATTCACAAAGAAACATATATGACCAATATAAATTTGGAAAAAGATCGCTCAGCTTTCAAATAAATATAAAGACATGCAAATAAAATTAAGTAGAAGAATACTATTTTCAGTATATAAAAACTGGCCCAAAAGATAGATAAAAAGGGACACAATTATTATATGAAGTATGGCCAAGGCTACAAAAAAATGCATTGTTCTATATTGCGGACAGTATCAAACTTTTTAGTAAAATGTACAGTTTTTCAGTAGCCGTTGGCCCCAGTGATTTGACTTTTTGAAATTTATTATGATGATAATGTGAAGAAATTTGCTCGAACATTATATTTATAGAGTTAAAATAACTGCAGTGCTAATATTAGGGAAACAAAAAGATATTATGAACAACGTTATCACAATAAATTTTAAAAAATAGTTGAAAAGACATATTTCTAGAAAAAAGTTATAAACATGGATGCAGGAAAAATAAATTATCAGAGGAGTTGTTTAGCTACTTTAGTAGAATTCATATGAAAAAAAAATCCACAGAGAATACTCAAGGCCCAGATAGCTTTGCTAATGAATTCCACAAAATATTTTGGGGAGAAAATATAATTTTTTGCAAATTTTAGCAGGAAATGGAGAAATAAGAAGCAACATCACCTAAGGCCAACATAAACTTGATGTCAAAATCTGATGATATTTCAAAACAGGAAAATTACAGGCAGATATCACATATATAGACATAAAAATACCACTCACAAAGTAGATTAGCATCATGAATTCAGCAAATATGTTTTTAAAATGACACTATAACACTGCCAAGTAGGGTTTATTCTAGAAAAGCAAAGGTGTTTTAATATGTAAAAATCAGTATCATTCAACCCATAAAAAACATGCTTAACTTATCAGCTCGGCACTACCACTCCTTTATGAGCCTGGGGAATATGTTTTCCGGGATTGCTTCTTTTGTATGGTTCTGGATAGAGGTGATCGAGGGAGGTACTCATGCAAGACTATACAGAGAAGAAGTGAAAAAGATGTAAATACTCTCAGAAGTTTCTGGTATGAAACACAGTGACAGACACAGAGGTAGGCCCCAGCTTCCGGCTCTTCCTCGCCTGGCCCTGCTGAACACCAAGTATGTGATTGAAGTTTCCTCAGAGATGGCAGCTTCTACAGGCCTCCCCACAAATCCTCTCTTTATGGTTCCACTTTTGTGGCTGGACATACACAACTTGGATTTTCCTGCATTGCTCCTACCTACCTACCGATTATTTTGGTGACTTGCTGTTATTTCTTACCTCTCCTCTTCCTGTCTTCCCTGTTTCAACTTCTCCCACATTTGTGTGTGTTCTAATTCCTATGGTAAACTTCTCATTCACAGAATACTTTTAATGGTTCTGTTTTCCTGGTGGAACCTTGTCTGGTGGAGTTTTTGAGTTTTTGAATAAAAGCAATAGAATTTTAAAGAGAGGAATATGGAGCTGTTTTTCTATCTGAATAGATTTAAAGGTATCATTGACTCTATTGTGATGGTAAATAAAATACAAGTGGTCCGTGGCACACACTAACTAAACAGCTAGTGTCTACAGAAGACAAAGTTTTAAGTGATCAGGCAGTTGCTGCCATAAAACAGTATTGTGGGAATGAAGAATAAGGACTTCACACTGGGTCAACAACTGTTAAGTGTACTGGAGAGTCTGGAAAAAAGACTAGCTCAGGGCTTTAAATTCCAATCTCACAATCTGGTAAAGGACCCAGAAAATTCTATATTGTTCTGAAACAAACCCAAAGAAAAACAGCTCTCTCCGCAAGGTTATCTCACGCAGGGTAAAATTTCTGGAAACCAAACCCAAGTCCAATCCTGTGGTTGAATGAATTTACAAAGGCAACGTGAATGAATCTCAAAAACATAATGTAGGAAAAAAGTACCGGACACAAAAAAAGTATGTATTGTTTGATTCCCTTTATGAAAAAAGAAGAAAAGTAAAAACAAGCTAACCTAATCTTTGGTTTTTAAGGAGACAAGCTTTGATGGCAAGAAAGAAAGGAATTACCATAACTGTCAGCAGATGAATGCCTTTACCAGGGAGAAGGAAGGTAAGAATGACTGGGAGAGGGAGAGGTACCCTCCGCGGTACCGCCATGCTCTGTTTCTCGACCGGGATAGAATATGTGGGTGATCACTTTGTGATAATTTATTGAGCTGTACATTCATGTTTATAAAAATAAACAACCTGAAATGGCTTCCCAGCTCCTTCAGAGTAAAAAGACAAGATTCTTAAATGGCCGGCAAGTCCCTCAATGACCTGGTCCCCTATTAACTGTTTGACTTCTTAGTTCTTCTTCCTCTCTCTTCACTCTGTCTCTGCATCTAAACACATGGAATTGAATTTGATTGACAAAAATCATACCACCGTGCCATCTGATATCACTTGACATTTACAGCTACTAAACCTAAAACAGACCCTTAAAGCTGCCTGGAAATGCACTGTATTTCTCTAGCTGATTCACTGGTCACTCACCTAGGTGACAATTTTATACCTCTCCTCTATTTTCAAGCCCTCCATTTTTCCAACCTACAATTTCACTGTCTCTCCTCACTCCCAGGTATTAATTTTGCTTGCCTCTTTGTACAGAGAAACTGAAAGGAATTCTTATTGGTGGACATAGAGATTTATCACTCACATCTTTCTTCAAGAAGAAAACCCTTACCCTACCTGCCGGGAGAGCTGTCAGCAGACATCCTCCTGCAGTCAGCTCCTCCAAAGTCCACCTACCTAGAGAGAACCTGAGAGCACACACTTCCAGAGGAAGCCCCAGGACAATGTCTGTTTTGGAAGGATATGGGTGGTGGTGGCATAAAGGCACCAAGGGACAAATCTAGAGCTCTCTTTGGGGTTGGTTAAGAACCCAATCTGTGACACCTCAGAAAGCATTCAGACTCCTGTCATCACGTCCATCTACCAACCTGCTTTTGTTCCAGCGTCCTCTGTCTTTCTTAGATAGTGCTTTTATTTAAAGCCTTTCACTGTATCTATGTGCTATATTTGCTTACTCAAAGACATCATTCCAGCAACTTTCCCTTCGCTCCTCTTACAACACCAATCTTTTCTTACTGGAAAAGTTGCTATTATTTCTCCAATCCATATATATATAATTATTCTTATATATAATTATTATTTCACCCCACTTCACCAGCTACTGCCCTATTTCTCTGCTCACTTTTGAAAAACTACTTTAAAAATGATCTATAATCCCAGTCTCCAGTTCCTCTTCTCCTGGGTCTCCTTAGTTTATTCTAATCAGGCTTTTACCCCCACTGATCAGTGAGAACTTTTCTTGTCAGTCACCAAGGACCTCTACAATGCACACTGTGCCAGCCTGATCTCAGCCTTCACCGTTGTAAACTTCTCACGGTCGATCATTTTCTACTGTTTCAAACTTTTCCCATTGGCTTCTAGGATGTCAAACTCTCTTTTTAATTCTACCTCAATGGTCACATTTTCTCAGACAGGCCACCAATTGCATAATTCCAAGAGATGCCATTTATCCAGACAAAAATACAAATGGTGTCTCCTGGAGCTGTGCTCTGGAGGTGGCTGCGCTTCTTAGTGTCCTTTCCAGGTTTGTTCTCTTTCTCTTACTCTTAATGTAGGAGTTCTGTCTTCTAAGTATCCTCAACTCTTTTCTAGACTTTGCTCAGATTCAGAAATCCACAGGCTACCTGACAGCATTCCTTAGATGACTAGTAAATATCTTTACAAATCCCAAACTGGGTTCTAAACTTTCACTTCAAGCTTGCTCCACTGGAAGTTTCTGCTCTTCTAGTTGATGACAACTTCATCCTTCTTGTTGCTCAAGCCTCAGACACCAGATCCCAAACAAAACAAAATAGAAAAGCAATAAGATTGCATATTTTACTTTATGCTCAGAAAAGAGGAAGGAATAGTGGTGGTTAAAGAGGAGAACTAACCAACTTTTCAGTTTTCTAGGGGTAGCTCTCTGAATATTTTACATGGATTGAGAAGTAACCAAAGAAATTTACCCTCTGCTTTCTCTCTCTCTGCTGATAATCATTCCTTCCTCCCTTGCTGCTTACATTCATCAATTTGTTTAACATGAAATCAATCTTTCAACTTTATATCTGGAAGAATATATTCAATACTTGCCGCTTTGGGAAACAACAACAACAACAACAACAACAACAACAACAACAACAAAAGGTAGGTATGCAATAGCCAGAGTCACATCCAGAAATCTATAAAAAAAAAAAAAAGGAGAAATTTTTAGATAGAGGTTAGATAGAGATTTAGATTTTAAATCTCTTAGATAGAGATTTCTTAAGGAGCCTTTAAAAAGTAATTTCTGAGGTTTAAATTATATATGTGAAAATAAACGCAATTTCTAATCGTTGTAGAAGGGAGAAACAAAATCAGGAAGCTCTATCAATTGTAAGCCTTTAATCTGTTTTCTAAATATAAATAAGTCCCTGAGAAGGGGTTTCTTATTCCTGGGGCCACAAACATAAATATTTGTATTATAAAGTGACTAAAGCTCATCAATTGCATGTTCAAAAGTAGAGTTTAACTTGGTAGAAACGTAGAGAAAAACCAAAATCAAAACTAAAAATCTTAAAATCTGTAGGAATGCACTGAAACATGCAGTACTTTTGCTTGACCTTAGAGTTCCAGAGCGGTGAGAGGATAGACAAACCCTATTATTAAAGTTAAGATGATGGGATTTGCAAATGTTAACCATGGCTGGTGATGGTAACAACACATCTGCCAGCCTAGTCAGGCATTCTTTCATATAGAATAGTTTCCATGGAAACCCTGTCTGCAACCCACAGATTTCATATACTATATATTCTGGCAAAATAAATAATGAAAAGCTGTTTTCTTTATTATTTAATGATTTCCATATTTGCATACTCAATAGGCAAGATGCCACCTCACATATCATTTGTGTGGAAGAAAGACAAAATGAGAGACTGGAAAAGGAAAGATTCATCTCATAGTCTCTGTTAAGAAATTATATTTTCATTTCACCTCAGATTAGAAGTTCATTCATATATCACTGGCCACTCATACCTCACCTTGATCCTATTTATAGGCTACTCTCACACTCACTGAGGATGACAATAACCTCTAAACATATGCAAGACTGTGAGGTGGTTCTGAAAAATGCCTTCCTATGAAGACTGATGTCAGGTTTCAGCTCCTCGTGGAGACTCTTCCTAATAGCAGAACCTTGGCATGTTTTTCTGGCTCTCTGAGGTAGGCTTCTGTCATTGTCCCTTTGTTGCCATCTGTATTCTTTATGTCCTTGAATGTTACTTTCTTTATTCACTAACAAAGGAAAATATTTTAAACAAATATTAAACTCACAATAATAGGACGTTTTTTTCTTTCTAGACAAATTGAAGGTAAAAATAAAGGAATGTAATGAATTTAAAGTACATAGTTACAACTTCGCCCTCCTTCCCCAAAGAATAACAATTGTAGGCTTGCATTTTAGTAGAGTCTAACTTGGTAATATCAGCATTTTAACCATGAAATTATTTTAAGCACTTCATTTTGAGGGAACGTATGGTATAAATTATAAATTTTATGTTGCGATAAGGAATATAAAGTTAGGAGGTAATGGAGGAAGAAGAAAGAAGTACTCTTGAATTGTATATGAAAGAACTAATTTTCTTCAGTTGTATTCTCTCAGCCCTTGCAAGGTTATATTTCTACTTGGACAAAAAGAGGGTAGAAGGAATGCATCAAAATGCAAAGCCTATTTCTACTACAAACAGAAATGTACTGGGATGTAATAGGTACAGATGAAAATTTATAAATAATTCATTGTCAACTTATAGAAAAAGAGGAAATGGAGATCTGTCTTCCTGAGCCTAATATCACTAAGGAACTACAATTGAAGGAGAAGACGATAAGACCCTTTCTTGTGAGAATCTAACTTGAAAAGGGAGGAACCTGACAGATGAGGAAGAATGATTTCTCAGCATCAACTTCTTTAAGATAAATGTGTTTCCTCTGACACATGGTGCCCACAGTAAATATTTGTTGAGTGGATGAATGAATGAATGATAAGATCAAAGAGTATTCTTTTGCATGTAACTTTAATTGAATTCATCTTAAGAACAATATCTCATTACACTTTAAAATCTCCGTATTTCTTTTTTTTATTACCATGTGAAGAATAATAAGGAAAATATCAATGAAAAGCCTTCTTTATTGTCTTAATTGTAAAGATTAATTGATTTATCAAACCTGAAAGGGGAAAGTTATGACTAAATGGAATTTAGGTTAGGGTAAATCTTTAGCAATTATTACCTTAAAGTATGATAGACTTTCTCAGATTGAACTCAGTGCTCAACATTTGAATATCATTTTTTTAGAAAATGGTGAGGCATTTTAATCATTGTGGGTAAGACATAAGAGATGTTCTTCAAGTGCTAATATATTTTGTTAATAGGTTTCAAAAAAGAGACGGGTAAGTTATTGGCTATTGAGTTTGAATGAATGGCTATTGGAAAATTTTAAAAAGGTACTATATGCTATCATCTAGGTATCTTCATTCATTTTCTCTCCTCCTCCCATGTGCTTGTCTCTTATTCTTTTCACAATATTCCCCTGCCTATAACAATTACATTGAAAATATTGGAGTAGAAAGGTCAAGGTCCTGTGACTTTCAGATACTGTGGCTTCTGTGACTTCTCAGAAAGCCCAAAGAGGTTCTTTCTTTACTAATCTACTAATGTATGCAAATTATGATGTATACAGGAAGGGAAAATTTTCTAATTGCCACACTCAAGAAAGCTGCAAGCTTTGAAATCTACATGACAAAGTACTGCAACATAGGTAAAGGATCTTGAAAGTAATACCTATTTGTGATATTTCGACTCCTGATTATCAAGCATTATCGGAAAGGGCAATATTGTCGCCAAGGAAATAAAACTTGACTCTCAGAGAGTGAAAAATTCTTACTCTTTTTATGCACGAAGCACAGATACACATATAGTAATTAGATATGTAGTACATCTGAGGTATTAAAATATCTTGATGGAGGGATTAGGAAGAATGTTTTAAAAAGTTTTATAGAGGGACAAGAATTTAAAAAAAATGGTTAAAGAGCACTATAGTATGTTTTTAGTTTACTAAAGGCTTTTATCCTCTCCCAGGTCCTGGCTAATGGAACAAACAGCAGGGAACTAATAGCCCTATGGGAACCAATTTTTAAAATAGTTGAACCAATGCAGGACTTTCAGATAAAAGCTTATTTTGTAGGATGTTCCTAGATCTGGGACTAAAGTGAGATCACTTTTCTCTGAACTGAAGTCAGTTCACTCCTCATAGCTGATCTACGCTTGAAAGAGAAAGAGGAAAAGCCTTGTCCTCGAGAGAATGGCAGAAGGAAAGTGCAGTGGGCCTGGACTCACAGTGTAGGAGTGGGCAGAGGAGCGCGTTGGGCCTAAGTGCAGATTGATCCTGGAAGGAGGCAGAGGGTTCTTCTCCTCAGGCTCAGGGTTCCTACTATCACCAAAATGGCCCAGAGAGTGTCAGGACTGTCCACTTTTCCTAAGAAAGATAGGTGTGAAGAAATAACTCTGAGTGTAACTTTCTTTGAAAATATGAGAAAAGGATGGAGAATTCTCAATAACATGTAGTACTAAACATCATAGTGTTGTGACCGGAATAACCAGACTCAACCTGAGTGCTCTGATATTAGAGGCAGTTTATTAGCTGGCGGCTGTCCTTCCAAAGGAGCAGCCCCGAAACATAAAGGTACAAGGGTTTTAAATCCAAAATCTCATTCTTCATTCTGTCTAAATCACAAAGGTCTAATATTTCTTCTATTTACTACCTGCCAACCTAAAGGTGGGTTGTGCAAGCGGGGGTACAGAAGCAGAAAGCGTACTCTTTAAATGTTAGGTTCCCATGGGTAACTGTTAGGTTCCCATGGGCAACTGTTAGGTTCCCAGGGGTAATAGTCAAACAATAACTTTTCAAGTAAGCAGGTGTCCAGAAGCAAGACATGGCAATTAGCACATAGGCTCTTAACCTTAAACCATTACTACATCTTTGTGACCTTTTCAGTAGCACGTCATCACATTAGTGAATTTTATCTAATAATTTTGCCTGATTTACTGATGAATAGCTCTTTCTTTTAGAGCTATACTTATAAATATTCATCTAACATGAAGTGTTAAAAACATCCTTTTTAATATTGCTCTCTAAATTCCTCAGGAAATACAATATTTACTTGAAGTTGTTTCTCTAAAATAATTTTTAATTAAATTATTTTATTCCATTTCAAAATTGAAATCATATTGGTTGATACTGTATTGAGATGAGAAACAAATAGGAAAAAGAAAAAGAAAAAAATAAATGGAAAAAGGGAAAAAGTAAATATTTATGTTTTATGCTTTTCAGTCATTTTTTTTAGCCTTAGTTTTCATTACTATAGAAAATGGAAACTCTAAACTAATGCTGCCCAATAGAACTTTTTGCTGTGATGGAAATGATCTATATTGGCACTTTCCAACATGATAGCCATTAGCTACATGGGGATATTGAGTACTTGAAGTGTGGCTAATGGAACTGAGCAATTACATTTCAGCATTTAATTTCAATTAATTTAAATTTAAATTTATATAACTTCTTGGGGCTAGTACCTACCATATTGGTCAATACAACCATTAGAATCTGAGGATGTTTATATATTTAACATTAAAGTTAAATTAAATTACACAAACTACTTAGTCTGAAATACTATAAGAAGAACACTGACAACTCATTGTGAGTTTTCCTCATTTCATAGTTAGGCTTCCAGACTAATTATCCTTCTAATTATCCTTCTACTAGGATAATTGTCAATAATAACACACTAGTTTATAGTCCAAATAGAGAAGCTTGCCACAGGCGTAGTTAATGAAAATGCATTGATTACTTGTACATTTCTTAAATAAAAAACTGAAATCCTATAAATGGTTAAGTTTAATATTAGAGAATATTATTATTGACATATTTTTTATGAAAAATGCAATTTAGAACAAATGGTTAACAAATAAATATTTCAAGGTATAACTGGCCAGTTATTATAATTTTTCTTATTCGTGGTCATTACTTAAGCTTAATTCTCAACATGAACTAAATCAAAACTTGCATTCAATAGAAAAGCTAGCAGCCAATTATTAAACATGGAAAAATATGCGTTTTTTCCACATTTAAAGGATTTAAGGTAAATACAAACCAAACATGTGCATGTATTTTATTTATAAATTGAACTATAATTGCTTGATCAAAGATAAGTAAATTTTTAGTTTTTATTTATTTCCAGTTTTATTGAAGTATAACTGACATATAACTATTTAACTTTAAGCTGTACAACATGTTGATTTGATATATTAATGTATTGCAAAATGATTGTCATCATATCATTAGCTAACCTCCACCCCAATATATAACTACCATTTCTTTTTTTATGGCGAGAACATTTTAGATTTACTCTTTTAGGAAAATTCCATTTACACTCAGCAAAACTCTCTTAACAAAATTCAGTATTATTAAATATAATCACCATGTTGTGCGTTAAATTCCTAGAACTGGTTAATCTTATAAGTGAAAAGTTTGTACCTTTTCACCAATATCTCCACATTTCCTTCATCCTCCTAAACCCTGGTAACCACCACTCTACTACTGTCTGTTTCTTTGAGCTCATCTTTTTTAGATTCCATGTATAAGTGATATTGTATAGTATTTGTTTTTCCCTGTCTGACTTATTTCACTTAGTGTGATGCCCTCGAGATTCATCCAAGTTGTCTCAAACGACAGGATTTCCGTCTTTCTTGTGGCTGACTAGTGTTCCATTATATATAGAGTTGACCCTTGATCAACACAGTTTGAACTGCATGGGTCCACTTATACAGTTCAATAGACCTGCACAGTTCAAACCAGTGTTGTTCAAGTGTCAACTGCATTGTTGGAATCTATGTATGTGGAGGGCCAACTGTACTTATACTCAAATTTTCACAGTAGGTTCTTTGAACCTCCACATTATTGAGGGGTCAGCTGTGTATACTACATCTTTTTTATCTATTTACCCATTGATAGACACTTTGGCTATTTTCTTGGCTACTGTGAATAATGCAGCAATGAATGAGAGAGTGCAGTTATCTCTTTGAGACCCTGATTTCAATTTCTTTGGATATACACCCAGAAGTGGGATTACTGGATCATATGGTAGTTTTATTTTTAATTTTTTGAGGAAACTCCAGACTGTTTTTCATAGTGACTGTACCAATTTACCTTCCCACCAATAGTGAACAAGTGTTCCCCTTTCTCCACACCTTTGCCAACATTTACCTCTAAATGCAAGTGTATTTTATTATACTTAACTCTTTGAAAGAGATAAGTAGGTATTTTATTTTATAGGGATAAATTTTTGCTTATAAGAAGATCAAAACTCTGTACAGAATGTTTATTGTCTTAAAAAAATTGTCATTTTTGACAAAAAATTACAGGAATTATAAAAGACTTATCTTCTAAAGTCTAGATATAGTATGAGAGAATATTCACATTAATAGGTCAAATAGTAAATAGCTAACATTTTAAAAAAGAATCATAGATAACAGGTTTAAATATATAAGTTTTAGCTTGTGATTATTTCCCTTGTTTTCCTCCAATTTTCACTTTATGATTTAATTATAGGTAACAATTATTAAATGTTTAAAAGGTACCATATTAAGTACTAATTTTGTAGGTACTATCTTTTTTAATGCTCATAACAGCACTATTATCTAAGAGCTATAGTCCTGATGTCTTGGTGTGACACATGAGTGTAGAACTTGATAAAATCAGGGATGTGGGAAGATTTGTATTGAGCCTAAAAATTAAAATTTCAAGTGCCTGTTTTTTCTTTTTTTCTTTTTCTTTCTTTCCTTCCTTCCTTCCTTCTTCTTTTTTTTTTTTTTTTTTGAATCTTAAAATATCCTAATATATGAAAAGGCACTAAACCAATTATTGAGTCATGGCTATAATTAAGTTGTATTTCTCTTAGGTACAAATTATAGGTTTCTTAGTCATTTAAACTAAATCTCCAGGAAAATCACAGGACTCAAGTGATCACTACTAAGGTCAGAAGACCACACTGCTGGGATTCTCGTGCAACCACTTGCTCTGATATGATCCAGAAAGTGAAGCTTCATATGGCACTGTGAATTATTGTTTAGTGTTTATTCATTATGACTTTGTTTAATAAATTAATGAGCTTAGAATTGGGATGGCTCTTTTTAAATATACATGTCCTTCTCTTCTTGCTATTTTAATTCAGATAAGTATTTTGTTTACTTAACTAGAAAAAAATAAAATCACATGTATGAAATATAACAGAAAACAATACAATATTAACTATATTTTATGGGCATTTCTACAATAGCACTTTTTTTTTTTTTACTAAGAAGGTATATTCACTTTTATTAAAAACTAACTTTTATGAAATGATAGGTATCCCAAAAATGGAATTAATAGAAACTATAGCCTTAACTACATATTCATTTACTCACATGTCCAGGGAGCCAATGACACCACCCAGTGTATATCCCATACTGTGTGCAGAGGACTGTGACTCAAGCAAAGCTATCTATATTCCCTGTCTGCAACAAGCTTACAATCTAGTTACAGACAAATGTCTAAGAAACAAAGAAAAGTTCCAAGTCAATGCATCACTGATTCACACTTTGACAATCACAGCTTGTGGTTGTGGCTCATTCAGAATGAAATGATGCTTCCTCTTTTGTTTAAATAACAGAATACTTGACAAGACTTAGGTGAACTAGAATATTGAATAAAAGAAAAAGAAAACTAAACTGGCTGGGACCCTGTGAGTCATTTTAAATTGTGGGACGTGCAGTGTAGAGGCTTTGAACTTTCAGTGTTGAAACAGAGAGGTGGAGCTTGTTTTCTTCCTTTCTCTTCACCTTCTTTAGGCCTCATATGTGGAAGATAAAAACAGAAAAGATTAGAAAGGAGCTGGGCTATTTTCCTTCTCCTTTGGTACTTTGTCCTCTGATGGATGAAAAGGGAAGAAACTGAGCTTGAAGTCAGCTTGCAGCAGGAAATGAAGCCTGGAGGAAACCTCAGATCAGTACTGCTGGAGTCTTGATCTCAGAACTGAAGAATCTGAAAAGAAGGTAAGGGTGTCTCTCTGGACTAAAAAGAGAAGAAGCGGTAAATAATGAGAACCACCAAGCGAGTTTGGTGAGAATGGCAATAATTTTTACTTAGGTTTTTAGTTAACTTAAAGGTTTTTTTTTCTATAAGATGATGGACTTGACTGTTGAATGTTTAAGCTGACTTGATTTATTAAAGGTTTAGTTTTGAAAAATAGAGAAAACCGCTTATCTTTCATTAAGACCAAACATTACAGCAACATAAACAGGCTTGCCCTTCTCTTGGGGAAAAGACCAATGTACTTTTGTCAGCTAATGGGTAGCACAACTTATTGTACCAAAAGTTTCCCAAATTATAAATTTTTCTTAAGCAAAATATCTTGAAGGCTAATACTGAATGACTCATGAAAACTAAACTTCAGGACCTCTGTATTAGTCTGCTCAGAATGACCAGAATGGAGTTTGGAGGTCCAAGATCAGAGTGCTGGCAAATTTCTTTACTGGTGATACCTCTCCTCCTGGCTTGTACACAGCTGCCTTCTCTCTGTGTCCTCACATGGCCTTTCCTCTGTGCACATGTGATGATGAGAGAGTGAGATCTTTAGTGTCTTCTTCTCCCTCTCCTCCTTCTTCTCCTTTTTCCTTCTCCTTCTTCTTCTCCTTTCTTCTTCTTTTTCTTCTTTAAGTGTATTTATTTTATTTTTAATTATACAGTACATTGGTTAGATATCTATATAGTTCATAACACTACACAAATTGCTCCCTCCCCCCGCCGATCCTCCACCTAGTCAACGTATTAATGCTAACTGCATTCCTTATGCCATGTTCCCCATCCCTGTGACCATCCATCAGCTACTAATTTGTGCTTCTTTAACTCTTCACCACATTCTTCCAGCCCCCCAAACCTCTGCCCTTCTGCTCATCACCAAATTGTCCCCTATATTTATGAGTCTGTTTTTTGATTAGTTTGTTCTTTTTATTCCTTAGATTTTGCATATAAGTGAAATCATATAGTGTTTATCTTTCTCTGTCTGACTTACATATCTTCTAGGCCCATCAAAGCAATATTTTTTTCTATCTTTTCCTCTTTTTATCAGGACTCCAGTCCTGCTGGAGTAGGGCCCCACCCTTCTGACCTCATAACAACTTTATTGTCTCGTTAAATACAGTTACATTGGGGATTAAGACTTCAACATATTAATTTTTGCAGGGCAGCACAATTCAGTCCACAACAGCTTTTATCTACCTGATGACAATGTGCTTCCAAGTTATTTTGATGTGGCCAGATCCAGGTACGTAGTATCGGCAACTTGTGGAGCTGCCTTCTCCTAGAGCTTTTGTTTCTCCTTGGTCTTATCTTCTTATCTCTTGAAAAATCTCTCTCTCTCTCTCTCTCTCTCTCTATATATATATATATATATATATATATATATATATATATATATATATACATACACACACACACATTTACACATATATATGTATGTATACATATATATATACATACATACATATATATATACATACATACATACATATATATATATATATATATATATATATATATACAAACTAAGTCCTTTAAACTTGGTTGTTGTTATGTTAGTAAAAAGAAAAAAATTAAATTTAAAAATTTTTTCTTAAGTCTCATAGTATGGCTGTTATTTTACTGAATAATCCTATTGTGGATTAATGAATTTAAGCCTTATTAGGTAAAATATAATATATTCATGTGATTTATTTTATATGTGTGACTTAGAAGAAAGAACTAATCACACACAAAAAACATTTTACATTTGTACAAAGTAGAGTAGAACTTGCAATGCAAATCATTCTATTTTAGTGTAATGAGAACTGTTTTTCATTTAGCTTCTTGATTTTCCTATACTAGGTAAGTGAGAGTACTTGTCAACATATATTAATGCAGGGAATAGTTAAACCAAAAAGAGCAAGTTGAATGAGGACAGAAAATTTCTTATACAGAAGTGTTGATTTTCTTCTTATGCAATCATCTTTGATTGCCAGTTAGGCTTAGAGATAATTAAAAAACAAAAAGGAGTTAAGGATTGTTAGAACACTTATATACCATGTTGGCAAATTGTTGAAACTCACTAAAAAGCACTGGGTCTAGTGCTCAGATGAATCCAGAAGATAGAAATCATTTTTTTTCTACCTAAATTCTTACTAGGTGTCCAGAAGCCACTAATATTTCTGAAATTTTTATTTGGGCATCAATTTTCACAAATGTGAGCTCTCTATGATAAAGGATTGAAATTCTTTCTCCAGGTGATTTTTTAACAGAGAAGATATTCCTTAAGGTAAGTTTCCTTATCGTTTCTGGTCCCAGTTAATGAACCAAAAGCATAAGAAGAAGACTTACATTTTCCTCCATTTATTCCATAAATATTATTGAGTACCTATATTCCAGGCATTGCTTTAAGTTCTAGAAACACATAAGGATGAAACCACAAACCCTACTCTTAAGGAGCTCACCATCTAGAGAGAATGACAGAGAAAGGAATAAATGATTTTAGTTCAGTGCGATGAGTTCCTTAGTAGAAATAATTACAGGGCACAATGAGATACAAGAGGGGAGAGAAGGGAAAGGCACCACAGAGGGGTGACACTGTGCTATGTCTTGAAAGATGAACAGGAATTTTCCAGGCTCAAAAAGAAGGAATAGCATGAAAAACAAGCTACATTACAACATGTTCTAAGACAGAAAGTAGTGGTAAAACATGACTATAAGATTGCATCTTTATTTTAGTTATATTCTGCTTAACTCTATGCAAAATTGAAATCATTATATTAATAAATCTTGTGAATTAATCTTTCAAAAATTGAAACTAGTAGCATATACATTTTTATACATTGATCTTTAAGGGTGAAATTCATCCTTAAAATCAAAATGAAATTCGGTTTCATCCAAATATTCTACAATATGTCTTCCTTTTACTTTTGTAAAAACAGAGATAAGCTGCAGTTAAATGACAGTAATACATCGAGACGGAGAGGTTTATACAGATATACCGTTATTATGGTACTTTAATCTGCACAGAAAGAGACCTTTTCAGGAAAATATATCCTAGTCTGTTCTTTTAGGTCACAGTTTGGCAGCTGTGGGAGGAGGACATTTCTGCCCTGTTCTTCCCTCTTGCCTTCCAGCACCCAGCTAAGGAAGAGGAGCGCTGCTCTGATATATAAATCTAAGACATTTTAGTGCTTTCGGCAGAGGCGAGATAGTTTTAAGTTAAAAATACATGTAGTTCAGAAACAGTCTCCTCTCTCCTTTTTATGTTTTATGGTGCTGGGTTAGAGAATTCACTGACAAACTCAGCTGCTCTCTTCCCAGTTTTTTCACCTGATGCCCTTAACTAATGGTTAGTTCCTCAGAAGATACAAATGTGAGCAAAGCTGGGGGCAGTGTGGGAAAAGGTCATGCTTAGTCAAAGCTATAAAACCTCTGCCAGCAATCTTTGTGGTCATTGGTCAGTGACTTCATGGTGACCACCATGGTACTTTATTTTCCATTGAGCTACATTTTGTTTTAGAGAGCTACCTTGAGAAACTTGTGGAAAGAGTGGGAGAGGAGAATGATTGACAGGTGTGGGGCCTTTTTCTAATTTTGGATATAATACCACCAAATATTGTCGAATGTATGCTCTTAATTTCTAACTTTCTGGCATCATCTCATCAGGCTGGAGAGTGAACTAATGCAATAAGCATTTGGGAACCAAAATGGTGTATAGAGAGGTCAGAGCAATGCCAGGTCAGCAGGTACTGCACCATGCTTGAGGTACTAAAAGAAGAAATTCATTTGAAGGTTAGGAAAAACATACCTGATATTTGCTGAGGTTTTGGGAAATACATACTCATATACTGTCTTGGGTATGTTACTTCATGTAATCTTTTAAATGAATAATTAACTATTAAAAATTGGATACACCAATTTAGTAACCTAGGAATCTAAGTGTGAGGAATATCCTTTAAATGTACTTGCACAAGCAGTTAAATATTTATGTACAAAGACTTTGCCACACTGTTTATAAAATTAAATAACACAGATGATCGTAATAGAGAAATGGTTAAAAATGACACAATAACTTATGACATGTTGTACAATATGACATCAAACATACAGTGAAAAATTAATATTTATGTGCTTATATTTATAATGCAGAAATTCATTTTTAAATAAAAAGTATGGCACAAAACATAATGTGTAATATTTATGTAAAAACAAAAGTATATTTATTCTTGCATATTCATAAAAGTTCCAGGAAAAAATATTTTTCCTAAACACATAATACTGCTAATAGTAGTTACACTTGAGAAATGAATGCAGTGCGTGTATATGTATTTAAAAAAAATGTATGTATATGCATCAGTTTTATAATAAAATAGTTTTAAGAGCAAAGTAAGGTAGGACACAAAAATAATAAAAGCTTAAGATACAGCTTTGGTTAACTATTTTTTTTAAAGCACTACTTATCTTCAGTGACATCACTCCTAAGTGATGTGTTTTCTCCTAGGCCCTGATCATTCTTGATTCTTTTCTGTTTTTGCCTTGTCTTCTACCCTCTGCTAAAGATTTGTATTGGACCTATTCTTCTCTCACCATACAGATTTTCTCCAGATAAACTTATCTGCCCTGCTTCTTCCGGTTTCACTTATCATTTTTGTGCCAACAACTCTCATATCTATCTATCAGTACAAACTCTTTTCTGAGTCCCAGATCTGATTACTCTCAAAATCTTCCCTCACACTCAACAGACACAAATCAAAACTATCATCTTACCTTTAAACAATCCTATTCTCCAATATTTCTCTTCCCAGTAAATGTCACAAAAAGCCTCCGGGAGATGCTTATAGTCCAACGAAGTTGGGTTTCTTATTTGCTGCAACAAGGGAGGCTGCTCACATGGGGAATGTGGGGCGTCTCAGTGAGTTTGTTTAGGAGAGGATTGACATAGGAAATGGGTTTGTGTTAGGGATTTGGGAGAGGGTTTACAGAAGCTGGCATTGGCTCTGGATTGGGTATATCGACTAGGGGCAATTCCATAATTGGGTATCTTAAGACTTTTTATATATCAAGATAGAGGAATGGAGCAGGGTGAGTGTTGTGACTGATAGAGAAGCAACAGTTACTTGTGTTTTCAGCAAGGTAATGATTTGTCATTTTTGTGGTTTGCATTGTCCAGTGACCAAATCATTTAACAAGTTCGATGTCCTTTTTTCAAGGGTAGACAATCCATGAATTAGGGGCATATGGTGCCTCA